>JAOVVG010000018.1:13778325-13789534 GCA_028566375.1 Leptodoras nelsoni
AATACACACAGCAAGACTGGTGAAAGATTGGTTTGATGAACATGAAAGTGAAGTTGAACATCTTCCATGGCCTGCACCGTCACCAGATCTAAATATTATTGAGCCACTTTGGGGTGTTTTGGAGGAGCGAGTCAGGAAATGCTTTCCACCACCAGCATCACGTAGTGACCTGGCCACTATCCTGCAAGAACAATGGCTTAAAATCACTCTGACCACTGTGCAGGACTTGTATATGTCATTCCCATCTGAGTATCTTTGACAAGGGCCAAATTGTGATGGATAGACCACAGTTTCACAGCATCTCCAAAACAGCAGGTCTTGTGGGATGTTCCTGTGATGCAGTGGATAGTACCTACCAAAAGTGGTCAAGAAAAGGTAAACCAGTGAACCTATGAAAGGGTCTTGGGTGCCCAAGGCTCATGGATGGGCATGAGGAGTGAAGGCTAGCCTGTCTGGTCTAATCCCACAGAAGACCTACTGTAGCACAGATAAAAGTTAATGCTGGTTATGATAGAAAGGCATCAGAACACAAGTGCAGCTCTCATCTGCTCCCATCCTTTTGGGGTTGCCACAGCGGATCAAGTCCACACCTCCCATTAAGCAGGCTTGGGGAAACACAATCAGGACAATTTTGTATATCCAATTCACCTAAGTTGCATGTCTTTGGACTGTGGGAGGAAACCGAAGTACCCGGACCCACATGGACACAGGGAGGACCTGCAGACTCCACACAAAAAGGACCCAAACCCCTCCACCTGGAGATCGAACCCAGGATCTTCTTGCTGTGAGGTGAAAGTGCTACCCTCTGAGCCGCTGTGCCACCCAGATGTTACTATTGTTACTACTGTTATTAAATATTGTTGCAGACCTAGTACACCACTTAATAGCAACAGTATTTCCTAATGGCTGTGGGCTCTTGCAGCAAGATTATACACCCTATCACAAAGCAAAAATTGTTCAGGAATGGGTGGAGAAACATGAGAAAGAGTTGACTTGGCTTACAAGAAAGATGTTGACTTGGCCTTCAAATTCCCTAGATATCAATCCAATTGAACATCCCTGGGATGTGCTGGACAAACAAGTCAGATGCATGGAGGCCCCAGCTCACATATTACAGGACTTAAAAGATCCTCCAGATGTCTTGTGGTGTCTATGTCTCGATAAGTCAGAGCTATTTTGGGGGCACAGTGGGGACCAACACAATATTTGGCACGTGGTTTTAATGTTATGGCTGATCAGTGTATATCTGTGTACATATGGACTACTTGTATTGTATGTATTTCATTTGTCTTTTTTCTGGGGTTATCTCTGCAAATATTGCAACAGATGCACTGGGCACACGCTGTGATAATTGGAGAGTAATTTTATATTGCACTGCACAGAACTCATGGACTCTTTGGACTTGCACCCTGAGTGATACCTGGTGTAGTAACTCGTTGCACTTGTGGATGCACCTATATCTCATTCCTTAGTTCAACTTTCTTTCTACTTATCATGGCTTTCTCAAGCTACTATTTAGGGTCAATGTATGACTCAGATTCAGATGATTTCTATGTGGACTATGATCTGGAGCTTGTGGATCTACCCAACAATAAAGTCTTCCTGTCTCAATGTCTCTGTCTGGTTAGGTTCTGCTCCATGCTACTGCTATATAACCCATTAGCATACCCAGGCCACACAAGCTTAAGTTTGTGTAGTAAAAAAAAACAAAAATTACATCACCGTTATTAGTAGAGGTTTCATGTGCAAAACTTTTTTAAATCAGCATTAATCTCGGTTTTAATGATCATCTTTATTTGCATTGAACATGGAGGTAGGCATCATAGGGCCATTGAAAATGCTGTTGCCATTTATCACTGGTCTATTTTAAGAGAAATGTTGAATGTTCCTTCATTATTCACTTGAATTTATTTGATAAAAGTGAAATATTAAAGAATCTTGTGTTTTCATTTTGTTTTTATTTAAAGAGTGTATGGAGCTAGGAAACATGGGTACATCACGTCTCTGTAGGTTCGGTTGTGCTGCTGCTACATGATTGGCTGATTAGATTTTACTTCAGAGACCCGCTGCTGCAATGGGAAGCAGTTTGCGTATTTTTTGTATTAACTGCCAGATGAATAAGTAATTGTCAGGGACAGCGTAACAATATAACAATAGTTAACAATGAGAATTCCAAAGTTCAAGTAAAGGAAATAATAAAAAATAACATCATTAATAATAATACATTTAAAAAGTACATAGGATTTTGCATGTGTTATGCGTATCTGTTGCCTTTGTCATCTCCGTCACTCATTAAACTGATGCAACATACAAAAATATAGCAAGCCATTAAAATTATTCATTAAAAATTTCAAGATAAATCCACTTCTTCCACATCTTCTCAATCCTACCAAATGCAGCTTTAATTTTTAGTTGCACTCATCACTGCATACACTTTACACACTCTCTCACTACATAAATTATTAAAAGTGCCCTATGGCTAAACTGTGCCTTCATGTCAAACAACAGTAGGATGGTTTTATGGTTGTGGTTTAATACAATGGTGTGTTCACACAATGTAATCACATGAATGTTTATGTATGGATGACATTTTCATCAATTCCATTACATTCCACTTACAATTGTCATAAGTTTACATACATACACTCAGGTTGAAGTCATTAAAACTCATTCCATGCCAACAAACTGTACTTTTACAAGTTGTTACCGTAACTGCTTTGCACATGACAAGCAATTTTTCCAACAAAACAAACAGTTTTTTCCCTTATAATTCATTACATTAAAATTCCAGTGACTCAGACACATTGATACACCACGTTGACAGTGCCTTTAAATAGCTTGGAAAGTTCCAGAAAATTATGTCATGGCTTTAGAAGCTTCTGATAGGCTAATTGACAATTTGAGTTAACTGGAGATGTACCTGTGGCAGTATGGTAAGGCTTACCTTCAAGGCCTGCTTACCTCTTTGCTTGACATCATGGGAAAATCAAAAGAAATTGGCCAATACATCAGAAAAACAATTGTGAACCTCCACAAGTCTGCAATTTTCAAATGTCTGAATGTATAACATACATCTGTTCAAATGATCATACACAAGTTTAAACACCATGGGACCAAATACTGCTCAAGAAGGAAACACGCTCTGTCTGCTAGAGATGAACATACTTTGGTGCACCAAACACAAATCAATCCAAGAACACCTTATTATGATGCTGGAGGGAACAGGTACAAAAAAAAAACATGCCCTATATTGACATGACCTTAAAGGCCACTCAACACGGAAGAAGCCAGTGCTCCAAAACTACAGTTTGCAACTGCACATGGAAACATCTTACTTTCTGGAGAAATGTTCTCTGGTCTGTGTTAGAGTTTTATCAATATGACTCAACTAAAAAACTAAAACTAGTAACCAAAAAAGTTAGTAGTACCAATCTGATCAATGTGTTGCAGCCACATACAGTCAAAAAGTCAACTTTTCTTAAAAATTATTTAGTTTCAGACTCTGATGATTATTACAAGAACTGATTTGGTGCAATGGAGTGAAAATCTGAGGACTAATATCAAACTTGTAAAATTTATACACTTAAATATAGCACAAAAAACATTTTTGAAAAGCATATGTAATTTCAAAGTTGTTAAGACAACTGCAAAGTCCAATTATATATTGCTATCTCAAAAATTTTAGGAGATATCCTTAATTTTCTAATGCCCCCCTAATGGCCAAATGGTTTAAAACTTTACAGTAAATATAAAAATCATTAATTATCCACAACTGATTAGTTTCATTGTGATTGGTCAATGTTAAGCCTGAGAACTAATTGGCCAAAAGCTATCACAATGTAAACTGCCTGTTGGATGCAATTATTTGGAGTGGTTAATTTGCATATGGCAGCCATTTTGTTTGGAAATGTCAAAATGTTTTTGTTGCGATCGGTGTAAAATGTAAAATCTAGGACTAGTTTTACAAAAGTAAGATTTGCATATGATGCAAATTAGCAAAAAATCTAAGTGATGGAGCTAAGTGGTTCCTGGGGCTTTTTTGTTTTGCTTGAGCCAATAAATTCAATGGATGTGGAATTTTGTTTCTATACCTTAGGTTGTGGGATAAAATCACAAAAACTTAAAATGGTGCACTATAGTGCCACCATCAGGCCAGTGAAGGTTCCTTTTTTTGCCTGAGTCATTTCCCACCTGCTGCACCTAGATTCCATGTAGAACACTACGTGGTTGAACCTTAATAATAAGAAAAATATGAGCAAAAGATGGGACCAAGCACAACATGGCACATCTGAGCACCATGGGTTTCATAGCAACACTTTTTTATTTAACTGAAACCTCCTCTGGTTTGGATATGCATAACACATGACAGTTTGCATTGAAAGTTCTTTACTTCAGGAAGTCAAGCTGCTGGATTCAAACCCATTCATGTTACACAATTTAAAAGTTGGGATCAAGAAGGAGGCAAGCATGAATACTTGATTCTATGTTAAACAGGTACAAAGACTTAACTGAGGACATTTTTGAGGTTTGAATTCCCCCACTTAAACAACTGTTGGATTTTAACCTAGGCCGTACTGTTCCAAAGTCAATCACTAATAGGTTGCTCCACTTGTGGCATGTGATTTACTGCTTTTTCATTGCACTCTTTTAATGTCACAGAAAGGACCCAGACTGATCCCACCTGGTGTCAAACCCAGTACCTTATGCTGTGAGGCAACAGTGCTACCCATCGAGCCACCATGCTGCCCCGCACTGTTGAGTAGTGTGTGTGTATGTATGTGTGTGTGTCATTACTACTAGATTGTTGTGTTTGTATCACAATTAGCTTGCAGTGGTGTCTCAGTGGTTAAGGCCCCAGGTTACTGATCAAAACAGTGATGGTACAAACCTCAGCACTGCCAAGCTGTCACTGTTACAGCAAGGCCCTTAACCCTCTCTCCTCTGGGGTATTGTATGTATCATGGTTAACCCAGCATTCTGACCCCAAGTTCATAAAAAGAATTGTGCTGTAATGTATACAGGTATGTGATGAAAAAAGGTCTTTTATCATTTATGTTGAACTTTCCCTGCCTTCTCATAACTTGCCTCTAGTCCACCGTTATAGCTTTTTTGTTTTTGGTTCTTTTTCTGCCTTTTGGTGTTTACTAGTTGTTTATTTAATAAAGACTGTTGACATTTGCATCTGCCACCACAGATTCATTACATTATTACATTACATTACATTATTAAGGTTTTAATCTGCAAATTTGAAAGTAAAATATGTCATTGCTGTATTCCAAGCAAAAGCAAAACATAAGAAGGTGCATGTATAATAAGCATATTCATATACTTGTTTTTATTTTTAACCTGCTTTTTTATTTGATGAACTCTAACACCAGTGCGAGGGAGTGGCCAAATGGAGAGAGAGTGGGATAGTGAAGATTTGATCTTACTGACCTGAAAGAAAGTTGGACTTTTATTGCATTTCATCTATCATTTAGCCTCTATTCCCATCATGAAAGAAATATTGCAGTCTTGCTTGAGGAGCAAAAACTGTGCAATCAATGAGGTCATTGTGTCAGACATGGTGAAGGACCTTTGTGGTCCAACCCCATTAGTTATGCCCTCGGTAGTGGCTTATATTGATATTGATGAACATACATTACCGCTCAAAATTTTGAGATCACAGTGAAATTTTCTTAGTTTCAATGGAAAAACACTTAAAAAAAAAAAAACAGTTAAAAAAAAAAAACAGTTTTTAATGAAAATGATGACTGCGTACTTCAAATCTTGCCTTCATCAAAGAAGCCACCTTTTGCATCAATTACTGCCTCGCAGACTCTAGGCATTCTAGCTGGCAATTTTTCGAGGTAATCTGATGTGATTTCACCCCATGCTTCCTGTAGCATCGCCCACAACATGGATTGGCTTGATGCAGTCTTCCTGCACTGCTCCCACAACAGCTCAATAGGGTTCAGATCCGGATACTGTGCTGGCCACTCCATTGCAGTCAGAATTCCGTCTCTCTCCTTATTTCTTAAATATTGCAGACACAATTTGGAGGTGTGTTTGGGGTCATTATCCTGTTGTAGAATGAAATTGGCCCCAATCAAGCGCTGTCCACAGGGTATGCAATGGCATTGCAAAATTCTGTGGTTGCCTTCTTTCTTTAATATCCCTTCCACTCCATCCACTCCATCACAGCATCCCCAGACCATCACGCTTCCACCACCATGCTTGACAGATGGCATTAAGCACTGGTCACACATTTTTTCATTTGGTTCTGCGCCTCACAAATGTTCTTTTGGACTCATCTGTCCACAGCACCTTCTTCCAATCTGCCAGTGTCCAATGTTTTTTCTGTTTGGCCCATCTCAGTCTTTTCGTTTTATTGGCCAGTGTGAGGTATGGCTTTTTCTTGGCAATTCTGCCATGAAGTCCAGAATCCTGAAGTCGCCTCTTGACACAGTTGATGCTGACACTGTTGTTTGACGGGTTGTATTTAGTGCAGCTGTCAATTGACAGCCTGTGAGTTGTCTTTCTCTCAAACTGCACACCCTAAGATATTTATCTTCTTGCACAGTGGTGCATCGGGGCGTCCCACTCCTTTTTCTGTCCTTGTTAGAGCCAGTTTGTGTCACTCTTCGAGGGGAGTAGTTAACAGCATAGTAGGATATTTTCAGTTTCTTGGCAATATCTCGCATTGAGTAGCCTTCCTTCCTTAGCACAGCAATGGACTGACGGGTTTCTAAAGAAAGTTGTTTCTTTCTGGCCATTTTGAGCCTGTAAGCAAGCCAACAACTGCTGATGCTTCGGATACTAAACTGACCTAGGATGTTGGGCTCCCTTTTATGCTCAATTGTTGGTATAATGGTTTTCAGCTGTGCATCACAATTGAGCAAGGGTGTACTAACAACCAATTAGCCCAATAACATCCTTAACTTGGATTGGTGGCCATACGAGGCCATTTAGGCAGAGGACTGAGAATTGCTGATAATAGGGCTACATGCAAAATAAGCCACTACACAAAAATAGTCTTTAATACAAACATTTTTATTCTTTAAACATCATCTGATACACTTACATTAATTGTGAACAATATTGTTTGTGAATTGCATGAAAATGTGTTTTTCTTTCAAAAACAGGGAAATTTGCAAGTGATCTCAAACTTTTGAGTGGTAGTGTATATTAATATTGATGAACATATTTCTTTAGTACATGAGACTGAGAATATGATCTATGTACCAAAATGAAAATACAGTCCAATAACAGATTTTGAAATCAGAACTCAGGAATGTTAAGACCTGATTTGTATAATGCATTGTCACAGCCAACACTTCTGCTATTGGACCTTACTGGTATACAGTCAATCGATTGTATATTGAATCAATTGGTTTTCACTTTTCTGATTACCTTTACCAATGAAGTTGGGGAGTTTTTGTGATTAGTTGTTTTGTCTGTCTCTGTCTGTCTGTCTATCCACTCAGACTCAGAAAGTTAGTATAATTTGGTGTACTTGAGAGTAATGGGCCAAGGAAGAGATTATATTTTTCTTATTTCTTTGTTGGGTTACCATTTCATTTGGCATGGTAAATCTAGATCATATATGCGAATACTGTAGTGTGCTTGTGCTTTTAGAAAGGATTGGATTTATGGTTGCTGCATAACAATGCCCCAAACAACATTTTTCACCAGAGAAAAATAGTTGAAAAATGATTTCAACTGCTGGAATTCATTTGATTCTCAAGCAACAACTACCAAAATTCACATGGTCAAAGTTGGGTACAAAAATTTACAAACAGATTGCACTCATCCTTCTCTGTCTATACACTCTGTAATTTCTAAATCATTCTCAATCTGCCTCCTGTCCAACATCTCGCTATTATTTTAATGCTCTGTAACATTGGTTTTCTCACAGAAGTGGTGAATGTTTGCATGTTTATGCAAATATATGGTGGTTATTTCTTCTTTATTATATAGATTATCAAAAATATTATTCACCTTTTTAATGATCACATAAAGGAATTTTATCCCTGTCTATGAGACAGATTATTAACAGATTATTAGTATGCATATAGGCATACCTACTAACCTGTACACAGTTGTTGTGCATGTTGGTGATTATATAAGTTTGCATATGAGGTAGTACAGATGCCAGATAAAAATATGTTCTGGCAGAAGCAAATCTCTCAGGTGGCTCAGTAACTGTCAATTACTTCTATTAGTTTAGGATGGCAAAAAACAAGGAGCGAATGTTAATTAGAGTGGGAGTTATGGAGAAATTTGTCCGATAGTTTTTAATTGTAAGATCAATGTGAAAGCAATAATGAAATGTAAAATCACCTGTAAAGTCATTTAAATCACTAAAAGCATAATTATCATAGATATAAACTTGTGGAGATCAGATGCCATAGCACCAAAATATGTAACTGTTATAGTATAGTAATATACTGCTTGATATTAAAATTATTACAAAAATGAGCCACAGACACCTGCAATATCCAGCAAAGATTACTGTGCCACATTAAACAATTAGTTTTTTTCTCCAAACTAGTAGTTTGACTCAGATATTACCAAACTCTAGCTTGTATCTTAGTTGTCAGTTAGCTGGACCTCTGACCTTTTGACAGATCTTCATTTTCTTTTTGAATCCAGGACAAGTCTTGTAGGTCACAATGGAGCAAGTGGAGCAGGACACCTCACTGTGTTCCAAAATGGCATCCTGCACCTCAGAATCACGAGATGGTGCTAAAATTGACAAAACATGTCTGTCTAAGAACTGAGGAGATATTGTGGGAGAACGAGAGCCAGAGAGACAAATGGAAAAATTACCATGACTATGGTAGGGCAATTCCCCTTTGGTTGGAACCAGGGTCAGTTGCTTCTTCTGGGAATCCTCATTAATTTGTGCCTGCTCTGGTCGCTTTGTCCTGCCTGTATTCTGCTTTTCATCCATCTTATTCATCCCTGCACACATGACAGAACACACAGTAAAACAACAGAATGGAACACAAGACATGACAAAAAATAAGTCAAAATAAGGGGCATGGTAAAAGATTGAATCAATAGAAAAACAGCTAAAACACCTACAATAACCCCAAAACTATCATTTTAAATCTCTTATCTAAAAGGGAGCCAGATATGAAGGGAATCTTTTATTGCAGGAATGCATAACTGACTGCCCACAAGCCAGACATGGTCCAACACTCTCTGTCAGGCCTACTAATGAACATACCAAATTAAGCATTATTAAATTAATATACTGGACACAGTAACATTATTTTTTTTAATAGTAGAAAGGAAAGGACTAACTAGTTTGCTGATATTATTTGTGTAATTGAAATTAATTTTTTTGCAACCCAGTCTAAGGGGACACATAGTACTACACTCTAACAGTGGGGGGCCACAGCAGTGTGGTGGTCATGCTAGGGGGACTACAATTCCCAGTGCCCCTAGTGCCAATCAGTGCAGATGAGAGACATCTGCTTGGAGCCTATTTATACGAGGCTTTGGGCAGTGTCTCATATGGTAAAGTGTTAGTTAGCTAGGGACAGTTGTTGGTAATGTTGGGCCTTCCTAACGCTGGGGTTCTCTGCTCATTGTTTATTTTTTGCTTTACGTTTAAATGCATTGGTTTAAGTGTATTGGCTTGCCATTGGAGTGACCTGCAATCGATGCCTGTTCGGTGTATATACACTTATATGTGAACAATGTTCTCCTTAATGAAGAATCTCTTACTGACAAAGTTCATGTCATTACATAGTAATGTAGTAGCTTGCTATATAACTAATTGATATGGTATACAACAAAATATTTTACAATAAACTTCTGTGGCTCATTGGTGTAGATATTTATGTGAAAGAAGTTGTGTCCTTTTTTTGTCTGACAGCAGAAAGTTGTGAGAATAACATGCACCAGTTTAAAAAAGAAATTAAATCTCTAAGGGTGCTATTAGTGCAGTGAGGGTCAATTACAAGGAACACACTAAGAAGCAGATTATAACCAAGTGCCATGGATGCTCCTACCTATACAACTTGCAACTTGAAGCAAAACTAAGCATAATATGAGAGAGAGAGAGAGAGAGAGAGAGAGAGAGAGGCAGACACACAGACAGACACAGAGAAAGAGATAATTAAAATGCATTTATATATCTTTGTGTACAACCTTTCAGTCCAAATGTTCCAGAGATGGAGGGCTGGTCCCCCGTGAATTTCTTTGGAGTTTTCTGTTTCCTCCCTAGCTCAGTGGTGAATAAAAAACAGAAATAGGTCAGATTCACATACATGGCTTCATACATGGGAGGAGTTAGTAATTAACCCCCAAACTGTAGAAGCCAAATGAACATCATTAAATTAAGCTGTTAAATATTATCCAACTGATGAAGCCATATTACACTTCCATTTTTATTACTAACTGCCTAACAGAGGTTGTGTACTCAACTCTACTATTCAGCTACCATAGCTAGAAAGATTACAGAAACACTTTTTCCACTGTGTGAGTGTGTATATATGTGTTTCACTTTATGTTATATAGCAGTTCTGAATGCCGGGCTCAACTACATATCTGATCCTGCCCTGAGACACTGAGCAGAAAACACTGTTCATTTTTCACACACAGTATGTACCCAAACAATATCTATAAATAACATGGTCACAGCACAGACCAAATATATACACTTTATTGCCAAAAGTATTCACTCACCCATCCAAATAATTTAATTCAGGCTTTGCAATCACTTCCATGGCCACAGCTGTATAAAATCAAGCACCTAGGCATGCAGACTGCTTCTGCAAACATTTGTGAAAGAACAGGGAGCTCAGTGAATTCCAGTGTGGTTCTGTGATAGGATGCCAGCAGAGAAACAAGTCCAGTTGTGAAATTTCCTTGCTACTAAATATTCCACAGACAAATGTCAATGGTATTATAATAAAGTGGAATAAAGCGATTGGGAATGACAGCAACTCAGCCACAAAGTGGTAGGCCACATAAAATGACAGAGCGGGGTCAGCCGGTGCTGAGGCACATAGTGCGCAGAGGTCGCCAACTTTCTGCAGAGTCAGTCGCTACAGACCTCCAAATTTCACATGGCCTTCAGATTGGCTCAGGAACAATGCATAGATAACTTCATGGAATGGGTTTGGAATGGGTCATGGAATATTAGTTCATGCTTTTGTTAGCTCTAGGCTGGATTATTGTAATGCCTTGCTGTCTGGATGTTCCAGTAAGTGTA
>JAOVVG010000018.1:13805025-13820069 GCA_028566375.1 Leptodoras nelsoni
AACCCTCAACTGCTCAGCTGTATAAATGAGATAAATGTACGTCACTCTGGATAAGGGTGTCTGCCAAATGCCATAAAAATTTTCTGATTGAGTATATTATGATACTGCATGCTGTACTGCATGCTACTAAGTATACTACTAGACTATACAAAAATACTGCATCACCTAAAGTGTGTGCTGTTTAGCAGAGGTGGGTGACTCAAGTCACATGACCTGACTCAAGTTGGACTCAAATTACAAATTTAAGGATTTGAGACTTGCTTCTCTAACATTGACTCAACTTGAGTTAGACTTGAGCCAGATGACTCCGAAGCACTTTTTTTTATTAAATCTTTACATTTTTCTAAATATTGAGAAGTTATGTTTGTTTTTTAACAATGATTGGGTGATCTGGCAACCTACCAAGATGCAGCAGACCTGCTGAGTACATGACTGTGTCTTTCTAGCATTCTTATTGAATTATTTTTTTAATTTTGTTTATTTGTTCATAAATAATATAAGACGGCCTCTCACATTTGGTACTGTATGAACACTGTAATATAATACACAGTATTTCTGGGACCATTGTCTTGGTCTTTAAATACATAACATTATGAACATGTAGCTCATTTTCAATCTCAAATGGCTTTTATGCCAGTCATTACAAATGCATTGGCTGCATGCTATTTTTTTTAAATGGAGATGGTTTTTGTGTGTAATGAGTCCACTGGTTGTCTAAATCCACAACTGCAGCTCTGGAGAATGTATCTAAATCGGTGCGCCTTTGGAAGACAGCTGTCGAACTAGAGGAGCCCGAGGATGCCAGAATTATGCTGAGTCGAGCTGTGGAGTGCTGTCCAACCAGTGTAGAGGTAGACTCATACTCTCAAACCGCTGTTCAGCCAATAATATGCTTTGTATGCTTCTAACACTTCACTTCAATGTGCTGTTAGCTCTGGCTTGCCTTGGCCCGTTTAGAGACATATGAGAATGCGAGGCGTGTTCTGAACAAAGCCCGTGAGAATATTCCCACTGATCGGCACATTTGGATCACAGCCGCAAAGCTGGAGGAGGCCAATGGCAACACACAGATGGTGGAGAAGATCATTGACAGAGCAATAACCTCACTGAGGGCCAATGGGGTAGAGATCAACCGTGAGCAGTGGATTCAGGTCAGCCATCAATACTTATGAAGTCATGCTTGGTCATTACTAAGCTAATGGTTTGGTTTGTAGGTGCTATCATTAAAATACATAATTTCAGTGATGCATGACAGCATAAAACATGTTTCATTGAATCAGTTGTCTCTCATTTGAAAAAGATTTTTGAGATTTTTAGTGTCCATTTCTGAAAATCAATAAAATATGTAACTTGGCCTGGGGTGCCAAAAAGTTTGTATACACCTATGTCTAGTAATGATTGAAAACTAATGTTTGCAGACAGTTATGTTATCTTTCTCTACTTTCTTTACAGGATGCTGAAGAGTGTGATAAAGCTAGTAGTGTAGCCACTTGTCAGGCTGTGGTCAGAGCTGTCATTGGCATTGGCATCGAGGAGGAAGACTGCAAACACACATGGATGGAGGATGCAGAGAGTGTAAGCTGCAATGCTGATAAAACTGAAGTCTTGTTAGTTGGTCCAAAATCACTACTTTCTGGTAACATTACTGTCAATGTTGATGGTGTTTCTATCACTTCGGCTCATGTTATTAAAAACCTTGGCTGTCTCTCCAACTCATCACTCACCTTTGCAGCTCATATAAAGGCTCTCCCCAAAACTGCATTTTACCATCTGCGAAATATTGCTCACCTTTGCCCCATCCTCAGTGAAGACGATGCCAAAATGCTCATTCACGCCTTCATCTTTTCCTGTCTTGATTACTGCATCTCCCTGCTAAACTAATAATCTGCCTTCAGTACATCCAGAATTCTGCAGCTCAAGTCCTCACGTCTACTAAAAGCTCTTCACACATCAAACCTGTCCTCCAGCAGTTACAATGGCCACCCATCATCTGTAGGATTAACTACAAAATCCTGATGGTCTCGCTTCTACATACACTACATTGCCAAAAGTATTCACTCATCTGCCTTCACATGTATATGAAATTGAGTGACATCCCATTCTTAATCCATAGGGTTTAATATGATGTCGGCCCTTTACAGCTATAACAGCTTCAACTCTTCTGAGAAGGCTTTCCACAAGGTTTAGTAGTGTGTTTATGCTTTTGACCATTCTTCCATAAGCGCATTTGTGAGGTCAGACACTGATGTTGGACGAGAAGGCCTGGCTCACAGTCTCCACTCTAATTCATCCCAAAGGTGTTCTTCAAGTTCTTCCACACCAAACTCGCTCGTCCATGTCTTTATGGATGCCTTGCTTTGTGCACTGGTTCACAGTCATGTTGGAACAGTAAGGGGCCATTGTCCAAAATCTTCTGGTATTCTGAATCATTAAGAGTTCCTTTCACTGGAAGGGGCCAAGCCCAACTCCTAAAAACAACCCCACACCATAATCCCCCCTCCACTAAACTTTACACTAGGCCACATGTTTCTGAAGGCCACATGTTTGGAAGTTTGGAGGTCTGTAGTGATGGAGTCTGCAGAAAGTTGACGACCTCTGCGCAGTATTTGCCTCAGCACCCACTGACCCCACTCAATTCACCACTTCATGGCTGATATGCTGTCAGTCTCAATAAACTAGTTGATTTGGATGGGTGAGTGAATACTTTTGGCAATATAGTGTAACACTGAACTCATCCAGGCTTACTGTCCCTCTCACTTCCTTAGAGCCTCTACTTCTGTTCTGACTGTCCTACATACTAAACTTTGGAACTCTGCCTCATTCTCTCCATAACTGTTCTACTGTCTTCTTTCAAAATCCAATTTAAAACTTTCATCTTTGCCTCTCATTTAATGGTTTTAGTTACGTCTGTGTTCTTATATTAGTTTTAGAATGTTATCTAACATAGACCTATGTCTGTCTGTGTGTATGTGTTTTTGTATGTATTCCAGTGTGTGGCTCATGGTGCACTGGAATGTGCTCGTGCCATCTATGCCCATGCGCTGCAGGTCTTCCCCAGCAAAAAGAGTGTGTGGCTGCGAGCAGCTTACTTTGAGAAGAGTCATGGCACACGGTAATTACAATACCTCTAATGTAGATAAATTATTAACTATTTTTGCTTCCTGTCATTTGTCTTGAGTCAGTCAATGTCACAATTCTACTCCGGTGGACCATTTGAGGAAGTAAATGGTTTCTGAGTTAAACAAGTTCCAGGTTTATGTTTCCATTTTCAACCCTAACTGACTGAATGTTAATTCAGCCTGTGAGGGGGATCCAACATTGCAGAGCCACAGAAGGTTGATAACAGTGGATAATTTTTGATCTATTCTGTCAGCAAATGCAGCAAAGATCCACAAACTTTCACAGAGAATGGCCATTTGACTGACCCTGTAAATGTCTACTTGCAGATTGTTCATTTTAGCCCCAATTATTCATTCGGTGACTCATTTTTGTGCTCAGTGAGTTGCTGTGTGCTCCCACATCATAGTGTATCTCAGTGCATTGCATCATCCACTTATGTGTTGATAGACTGAGAAAGTCAATCATAGAAGTGCCAGTATTTTCAGGCATGTTTGTCTCTGTGATGAATTATGTAGTGCAAACGCATTTGAGACTAGTTGCAAATGCAGCACTTTGAAACAGAGAGTCTGTGCCTGAAGAAGAAATTGAATTAATCTGTTCTGGTGCACCGTAGCTGAAACTGAAATGAGTTTATCTTTTATTTTTGTGTGGGGGTGCAATGACCAAATCTAACTATTGCATCTCTAAGAATATACACAGATCAGCCATAACATTAAAATCATTTCTTGTATCTACACTGTCCATTTTATCAGCTCCACTGTCCATACAGGTGCACTTTGTAGTTTTACAGATGGAGACTGTAGTCCATCTGTTTCTCTGCAGACTTGTTAGCCCCCTTTTATTCTGTTTTTCAGTGGTCAGGACCCCCACAGAGCAGGTATTATGTTGGTGGTGGATGATTGTGAGCACTGCAGTGTGTTGTGCTTGTATGAGTGGATCAGACACTGCAGTGCTGCTGGAGTTTCTAAACACTGTGTCCACTCTATTAGACACGCCTACCTAGTTACTCCACCTTGTAGATGTACAGAGACAGTAACTCATCTGTTGCTGCACAGTTTGTGTTAGTCATCTTCTAGTCCCTTCATCAGTGGTCACAGGACACTGTTGGCTGTCTCAGTCCAGCAGTGACACTAAGGAGATTAAAAACTTCAGCAGCTTTGCAGTGTCTGATCTAATCCTACCAGCACAACACACTGTCACTGCAGTGCTGACAATCATCCACCACCCAAATAATACCTGCTCTGTGGGGATCTTAACCACTGAAGAACAGCATAATAATTTACATTGTTTTATTCTTCAGAAATAAAAACATTGTTTTAACTGTTTTCTTTCATAATTGTTCTTTGTTTAAATTTTGTATAAATTATTGTAAGAAAATCGAATCGTGAACTCTGTATCGTCAATCAAATCAAATCGTGAGCAGACTATTGTTATATGGCTAGTACCAGGCTATCAAAGAACATCATCTACAGCCATATTTATAGGTTCTACGTGATACCATTTGACAGTACGCTCATGATGATCTTTGTGCTGTCCATCTGTACCCATCCTCAGCAGCAGCAGCGAGTGATTTTCAGGTTTCGAGAACTCCAAACAGAAGCAGGGCATCAGGATGGATCTGTTCTGGAGAGCAGAAGGAGTCAGGATCTTTGGTATCTCAGGGGTAGCATTGTGTGCACAGTGCAAGCAGCAACTCTGGCAAGGCATAACTAAAAGGGAGAGTCAGAAGTTGACACAGACATGAGGGCACCCTGAGTCATAAATAAGCCAGCCTCTCCACCATCAACAAACTTGAGTGAACTGAGCGACACTATACAAATACACTACATTGTCAAAGGTTTAATATGATATCGGTCCACCCTTTGCAGCTATAACAGCTTCACCTCTTCTGGGAAGGCTTTCCATAAGGTTTAGGAGTGTGTTTATGGGAATTTTTGACCATTCTTCCAGAAGCACATTTGTGAGGTCCGACACTGATGTTGGACGAGAAGGCCTGACTCTCACTCTCTACTGTAATTCATCCCAAAGGTGTTCTATCGGGTTGAGATCAGGACTCAGTTAAGTTCTCCCACACCAAACTCACTCATCCATGTCTGTATGGACCTTGCTTTGTGCACTGGTGTGCAGTCATGTTGGAACAGGAAGGGGCCATCCCCAAACTGTTCCCACAATATTGGTAGCATGAAATTGTCCAAAGTCTCTTGGTATGCTGAAGCATTAAGAGTTCTTTTCACTGGAACTAAGGGGCCGAGCTGAAATCCTGAAAAACAACCCCACACCATAATCCCCCCTCCACCAAACTTTACACTTGGCACAATGCAATCAGACAAGTACCGTTCTCCTGGCAACCACCAAACCCAGATTCATCCATCAGATTGCCAGATGGCGATATGTGAATCGTCACTCCAGAGAACACATCTCCACTGCTCTAGAGTCAGGTGGTGGCGTGCTTTACACCACTGCATCCGACGCTTTGCATTGTGCTTGGTGATGTAAGGCTCGGCCATGGAAACCCATTCCATGAAGCTCTCTACACACTGTTCCTGAGCTAATCTGCAGGCCACATTAAGTTTGGAGGTCTGTAGTGATTGACTCTGCAGAAAGTTTGGTGACCTCTGTGCGCTACGGGGCCTCACCATCCACTCCATTTTACATGGCCCTTTATTTAAGGATACAGATTCTGATACAGATATTCTGGTTCTAGTAAAGACTGTATTCCGGACTAACTGGAGCTTGTTTTTGCACCTCCTGGAATTAATGATTGACTTGATTCATCCATTTCAGATTTATATAAGCAGCCACACATAAGTCTAATATTTCCAAAAGCTTTAAACAAGCATACTTTTCTGAATCAGACCAGACATGTCTGAGTTGGAGCAGTGTTCTTATCTCAAAAACTGTAAGAGGAAATACATACACAGTATCAGGTGGAAGAATAATAATAATAATATGACCGCCAAGTGCTTTGGGATGCCAGTATTTTTTTTTTTTTTACATAATCTCATTGTTCAGTGTCAACCAGCGGAGGATGCATTCCATTTTGAGACCGATTCCTCTCAAGGTTTTATTCCTCATGTCATTTCAGGGCCTTTTTCCTTCCAACTGTGATGTGTAAACCTGCTTTGTGGTAGTTTACAGTTAAACATATTTATGTAAAATAATTTATTTAATTTCTGAAATTCTGTGTGCCGCCTTGAAAGATTTTTGCTGTTGCTTGGAGTGACTAAGTGATTTGTCTCCCTGTATTGATCTCTTAGAGAGTCTCTGGAGGCTCTTCTTCAGAGGGCAGTCGCTCACTGTCCTAAGGCAGAGGTGTTGTGGCTGATGGGGGCCAAGTCCAAGTGGTTGGCTGGTGATGTTCCTGCAGCCAGAAGCATTCTTGCACTGGCCTTCCAGGTAAAATCCAGCAATGCATCCTTTTCACACTCGGACAGAAAAAACTACACCACATATTGGTCTTAAACATCTGAAGTCATTTAACTTTATTGTAACTTATCTGACCCATTTCTTAAATAAAAAGCCTACAAAGCATTATAATTTAAGAGTATAATGTCCATTCTAAAAAATATTGTCAGGTTTTGACATTTACTATTCATTGTATTAAGTTTTGACAATGGATATACAGTGGATATAAAGTCTACACATGCCATTAAAATATTAATATTTTAAATAATTTGTTTCTTTCAGTTTGGTTTGATGACCCTGCACATATTTTGAGCTTTTTTTAGGCAGAGCACCACTGTGATTTAATTCAGCAATAAAATTGGACATTAATTTCACTTTTTCAGATGCAATGTAATTTAGTTGGTTTTTTTTTTTATAAATTTCCCTTTGTGGTTTTCTTCAGATGTACTGTTCTTTATTCCTTAATGCCTCCTTTTATCCTAGCTATGAGCATGAACCCGTGTCTCTTGTTCCAGGCCAATCCCAACAGTGAAGAGATTTGGTTGGCTGCTGTGAAGCTGGAGTCAGAGAATAATGAGTATGAGAGAGCCCGCAGACTGCTGGCAAAAGCTCGTAGCAGTGCTCCCACTGCTAGGGTGAGTGACCAAGAACAGATTTCAATTCTAGCAAGGTCCAGGAAGGTTATGGTTTGAGAAGCTGTGTTGAAGGTGGGCATAAAAGACATTACTAGCTGCATTTTGGTGATTAGTCATCCTTAATCTGTGCTTTATGTTCCAGCTTGTGTAAGTAAAGCCCAATGTGTTTGCAGGTTATAGACAACTATTAATAAAGCACCAGTTCCTGCTACACAGTGGTAGGATTCAATAATGTCATGTGAATATTTGTTCTGTTGCTCATGGAGTTAATGTTTCACTACTCATGTTTTAGAGCTCGTTGCTTGTAGAAGATTAAAGGTTTTCTCATTTCCATGGTCAAGGTTAAGGTAAATAGCATTAGTTCTGTGTCTCCTAATGAGGCAGGAGCCATAAAGTCTTAGAAAAGGCTTTTGCCTGGACTTGTCTTCCATCCTTGCTCCAGGTTACCGTGTCAGCATCAGGGTAGTTCTCATCCCATTTCAATGTGATTCGGGTGCCTGGCAGCAGTGTGAAAAAATTCTCTAATTTCTTAGTACACAGTCTTGTGTAAACCCATCAAGAACATTTACTTACGTGTAGTTATGTTAACTCATTAACTTCATTTTCTCTAATCTTAAAAGCATACAGTATAAGTAGGCTTTACAGCCACAGCTAGGGCTGGGCAATATGGCAGAATGTACAATATAAAAGCCACAGGAAACGCTGCCAAGAATGCCCAAAACAGATGTTTATACCTACAAACTTCTGAAAAATGTATTTGCCCAGTCTATAAAACCTTCTATAAAATTATATAATATTTTAGAAATAAAAGTGGTACAAAAAAATCAATGTTCAACTTGTGTGTTCAGCCTTCATATACAAACAAGAAACATGACATCACCATCAAATAAATATACACCGCTTTGTCAATATTAATATATTTAAACTACACCATATGCTGATTATCTTATTCGTTTGTAAACAGAAGTGCTTCTGCCAGGATAAAGAATATGGAAAGTGCTCAGAATTGCAGCAGAATACAGGGGGAAAAAAACAATAAAAACATGTGTTGCTGTGGCAGTGACATATTTGAAGGTTGATGACACTATGACGGGCTATCTGTGCTTTTTTTTTATGTGGAAGACGAGAACCACATGAATACCCACTGAAGTCAGATACATCAAAATTTTTCGATGCAGCACGAATTGGCCATGTAGTTGCATAAATGCTATTTCAAACATGGTCGAACAGTTCAACAGTACCATATCAAATAACACTGTTTGTACATGGGTGTCTACAATCATCATGCTATTTTCATCTACATCTTTCATTAACATCTACAACCAGTGCATGCTATTTTGCTACACATGTGTTTAATTGTAGTTTAGTTTGATGGCCCTGCCACATTTGAACATGAGTTTTTTTTTCTCTTCAGAGCATACACCACTGAGACAGCAGTGTTTTAATGCAGCAGTAGTATTGGGTCCAGGGCCCTCATTTATCAACATTGTGTAAAAAAAGGTTCTAAATTGTATTATGCATAGAAATAAAAAATCTTTTATGTGCAAGAACCTTGGGATTCATCAAATGTGTGCATGATATGCATGTAATGAATGTAAGCAAAGAAGCACCAGGCAAGATATCAGGCAGGATAAAATGGTTACTGAAATAGAGTGAGGATGTTTGTAGCAGATTCAGGTGTACATAGATAGATGAAGGCCCAGGTATGTTATAATCTGAGCTGCTCTACTTTTTTGTGCAGGTCTTTATGAAGTCTGTGAAGTTGGAGTGGGTCCTGGGGAATATTGGAGTAGCCCAAGAACTGTGCTTGGAGGCCTTAACGCACTATGAGGATTTCCCCAAGCTCTGGATGATGAAAGGGCAGATTGAGGAGCAGTCTGAAAACATGGACAATGCCCGAGATGCATACAACCAGGGGGTAAATATAGGAATTTCAGTTATCATTTAATTCTTTGTGTCCACAATTCTATAAATATTGTCTATAAATATCATTGTGGATATACTGCCTGACACCAAGCTCATAACATCTAAAAGCATTTCAAATTTTTTTTAAAATGATTGTGGACATTTATGTTTATAAATGAAAATTTTTAAATATTATTTAGCAGATATTCTACCCTCTATCCAGCTTTTTCCTTACTGTTGCTTATGCAGAATTTCACAGCAGCATTAGAAAAGCTCAATTATACTTGCTGTTATCAGGGAAAAAAATTAACTTTCAGGTTTTGTGCACAGTTTTGAATCACCTTTTTCGTATCTCCCCTCACAACTTGAGAATCGCATTTGTGAAGGGGTCGTATTTTTTTAGTTGCAGATGCTCCAGCATTAAGTCAAAGAAATAAACAAACAATAGGCTGTACAGACATATACATTGGCTACATCAGCTCCTCAGAGGACAGCACAGCTCAGTAGATAACATTTCTTTTTCATGCATCAGAGTAATGTCAATAAATGTCCTCAATGAGTGCAAATGTCTTTTTTTGGCAAAGGTTTGCCTTCTGTTGCTCGTGTCTTTGTTTCCTTTTTTGCATCCTGCATTCACATTTTAGGGAGAGTAGGAGAGAACTAAAGAAAAGGAAGCATGGGAGGTCAATTAACAAAATGTTATGTCATACTGCTTGTTCAGGCAATTCTTCTTGTGTTTTTATTGGTCAGCTGAAGAAGTGTCCCCATTCCATGTCTCTTTGGTTACTGCTGTCACGTCTGGAGGAGAGAGTAGGTCAGCTCACACGTGCTCGTGCTATCTTGGAAAAAGCACGCCTCAAGAACCCACAGACCCCAGAGCTATGGTAAGACGTTTCTTTTATTCTTGGGTCTACACTTCCCACACAATTTGCTTAAACCTGAAGAGATGGATTTGAATGGAAGCACATCCAACAATCTCCTTTCCCATCTCCTAGGTTAGAATCAGTACGGCTAGAGTACAGAGCAGGCCTAAAGAACATTTCCAACACACTCATGGCTAAAGCCTTACAGGAGTGTCCCAGCTCAGGTTGGTGTAACTAACTTTAACTTATTTTTTTGCTGAAACTGTTTCTCACATTCTATGGCTGATAATACATTCTCTAATAATGCTTTCATTCCCATTTGTCCATTTGTAGGGTCAGCTCGAAATTCATACTTTTGATTAGTTTGTTTTTTGTTTAGTTTTACACTGCACTGCAGTATTAGAATATGGATACTATATAGATACAGTACAGTGGGATTTTCTTTACTGATTACAAGTGAAATATTACGTTCAGCTGGTGTTGTGAGTGCAGCAATGAAATCATATATTTAAAAAAAAAAAGTTAAAATGAGTTTACTAACGGGATGCGTGACTAAATCTGTTGATTTGGACAGGATTTAGAAAGGCACACACCTGTGTATATAAGGTCCTACAAGTCATAGTGTCTATGTATGTGACCAAAAACCAAGCCATGGATTCCAAGTTTCCCTCTATAGACTTGTATCTTGTAGAATGTGTCAAGATCAATGTGCCAAGCTATGGGCATGGATATAAAACCTTTGAGACCAAAGCTTTGAATGTTTACAGTGGGCTATATTGTAAAATTAAAGAAGTTTGGAAGATAAGTCATTAATGTGACTTGGTCGTTAGACTTGGTCATTTGGTCTGATCCACAAAAAAGCTTCTGTAACAAAAATAGTTGAAAAAAGTTAATGCTGGCTATGACAGAAAGGTGTCAGAACACAGTGCATTACAGCTTGCTGCATATAGGGCTAAGCTAACCCCTGCCCACTGCCAAGAACACTTATAAATGGCCACATGAACATCAGAACTGGACCATGGGTCCAGTGGAAGAAGGTGGCATGGTCAGATATTTTGCTAGCAGCTTTCTCATCAAGGGCTTACATTTCATTTGCTTTATATTTCTAGCAGATGTCACAAGTTTTCCCTGAACACCTGCTGATTTTACACAGTCTCCTTTTTGCAGGTGGGGAAAGAGGTTACATGTATGTCCTATTGCCCCCACTGCCTTTGCCCTTTTCTCCCCTTCACCAGCTTCAGGATAAAATTTCTTTCTGCTTATGGCAACATCCATCAGAGGGTGCCCTGCATTACTAATTTTTTTTGCACCATTATCAGTTGAAACTGACAGATGCATTGTACTCATGATGTGTATATCTTTATTAGTTTTTGCCTAGTAAATCATGGATGTGACTTTTCCAGCCCTCAGCACTTTGGTGAAAAATCTTTCAGACTATGCCTGTGTACATGGGGCAACTTTCATCTGTTTTTATTCATTGTGACAAATGTGTTACAAAATTGTGTTACAATATTACAAAAGGTGTTATAGTAGTTTAGTAGAGTATAGGAATGAGAATAGATTTTTGTTTTTTCATTTACCCTTATCGCATAAATTATTTATTGATAAATAGAGCTGCATTCGAAAGGTTTATGTCAGTAAAAAGAACATATTTACACATAAATGGAGTGTCATAGCTCAGGATTTCTCTCATATGAGTTCTTACAGAAAACACAATACAGCATGGGCATTGCCAATAGACTCAGACTCTCTTTATTTGTCATTCATTGTACACTGGTGTACACAACAAAATGTTGTTGCATTTGGCTCGCACGGAATGTACAGGAACATTTCTGATAGTTAGTATCCCAGACATTATAGCAATGTGCCTTTGCTTTTTGGAACTGGAGGACAGTGCAATATTTGTTGGTTGCTGTTCAAAGTTATTCCTCATCCCATTCTCAATAAGCAAGGAAAAAAGTGAAGGAGGAGTGAATCAGAGAAATAAAATGTTATGTCCTGACTGTTTCACTGCAGCTACACTCACAGCTACAGTGAACGAATGCAACCAAAGTGCACAGTTCATCCTGTCTGTGGTGGCCTATAAACCTAGTAACCCTGCACTCTAAAGAAAAATTAATTAATTAATTAATGTGAGAATCAACTCCCTTCTTAAAGCCATAATTCCCATCACTGTTTCTGACACATTTTGGTGCAGCGCACATCATTAAAATATTTAATCGCTGTCTTGAGTCTGTGTATCTCGTCTTGTCTTGAACTAAATGCCAAATTTGTGTCAGAATTGAACACGTTGAACATGTTTTCCACATGTCCGTGTTTAAATGCAATATCACATGCGTTGCATTTCAATGAGGTGTTTGAAGTACCTCATGTTGAAAACCTGGATCACATTTCGAGGTGTATAGTTTTCACTTGTCACAAATTCAGCATGTTGTTTTGACAATGCAAATCCTTGTGTATTGTTTTTCAGGAAAGAGATGTGAAAAACAATGTAATAGTGGTCTTGCTTTTCATTTTGGTACTTACAGTATCACTTACCTGCATGTTACTATGGAAAAGCAATACATTATGTGCATTGCATTTCTCACTTTGGTAGTGTGGTGATTGCTTTTCAATTTGGCATGAATTACTCTCCATGGCGCTAGCCGCTTCTAGGTATAAGTAGTTCAAAGCATAGCATGGCGCTTCTAGTACACTAACTAATCACAACATTTCATGTGTGCATCCATCACACTTTTTTTTCATTTTGTTTGTCAGTCCAAATATCCAGAATACCTCAAATGTCACTGCAGGTCAGTTTAAAATCTGCAGAATAATGCTGCCTGCTACCCAAAATACACAGCATGTTTGGTTGATGTCCTGTTGTTTTGTTCTCAAACCATCTTAGAGGTCGATTGGAACCCGACTAAGAGAACCTAGCTCAGATGGTCTCAGACTGTTTGTTTGGACTTATCCATATGTAACAGACCAAAGAGGAAAACCACACCTGGGTTTGATTCAGACTGACTAAATGCTACATAAATGGAAGTATTCAAAGATGCCCTTTGCCTACTCTAACAGGAATCCTTTGGGCTGAGGCTGTGTTCTTAGAGGCTAGACCACAGAGAAAGACCAAGAGTGTTGATGCCCTGAAGAAATGCGAGCATGATCCCCATGTTTTGCTGGCAGTTGCAAAGTAAGATTCCTTATATCATACTTTCCTAGCTCCCAAAAAAACCCTGTAACTGCACTATAATGATTACACTGAAAAGAGACATCTGTGTGATGAATTTAGCAGGTGCAAATGGTGCTATTACTTTTCCTTATCATAATAGATTTTGGCCATGCTTCCTGTTATGCCTAATTTTAAAGGGGCTCACATTGTTTGTGATCAATAGGTTATTCTGGAGTGAAAGAAAGATAACCAAAGCTAGAGAATGGTTTCTGCGCACAGTGAAGATTGAGCCAGACCTGGGTGATGCCTGGGCATTTTTCTACAAATTTGAGCTACAACATGGTACAGAAGTAAGTGTAATGGACCCCAATTCATGTCTATTGTGTGTCTGCTTAAAACATATGCAGTGTTGGGGTGGCTAAGGCAAATGCACCTAGGCCAGTGAATTCAATATTGATTGTTTACGTATTTAAATATATTCATAGCTATTATCATTAATATTTAGTAAGACATAAAATGTGTTCAGAGGTTTTACTATACAGCAACATTTCTAATGTAAGTAAATTTTAGTTTTAAGTAAATTTTAGTAAGTAAGTAAAAATTGAATTTTAATTTTTCTGCAAGTATCATTAGTACAACTGAAATCCTGCTTTTATTCAGTGGTTATTCTATGGTAGGGTTATAGATTTGAATTGGTCTTACATATTTCACTTGGAAGAAATATGCATTTACTCCCTGTGCTTTTCAATAGCAGCATATTAGTAAGGTTTTTTAACGATATTCACAAATGTAATATGTAAAATCTTTTGCTTGCATATATAGTACTGTGCAAAAGTAAACGAATAATGCTTTCAAACATGAAACATAATTGTTTATTTTTTGCCTACCAACCAGCATCAATTCTTAAGTACATTTGCACAAAGTCAGGGATTGGTTGGAAAGAAAACCTACACCCACATGGCCCTTCGTGGATTTAGTTTTACACCCCTGCCCTAAAGTATCTTAAGATTTCTCTACTTGTGATTTGGCACTGTCAGGACAGCATGTAAATGTAATCAAGCCCTAATAACTAATACAAGTGTCTTGAAATCTTTGCTACAGGAGCAGCAGGAGGAGGTAAAGAAACGCTGTGAGAACTCTGAACCACGCCATGGAGAATTGTGGTGCATGGAATCCAAACACATTCTCAACTGGCAGAAAAAGATTGGAGAAATCCTCATTCTTGTGGCTGCCAAGATCAAGAACACCTTCTAAAGTTTATTAACATATATTTGTGCATCTTTTGGAATTAGTACTTCAATGAAGAACTTGTAGCTTTCTATTTTGCCTTTCAGTTGTTTTTTTCAGTTGTTTTCTGTTGTAGGCATGTATAGTGTTTCTATGCAAGTGTTAAGACACTTAAGAAATAACTGTAGAAATTTTAAATTCTATTTAGGTATGCGAGTATCCACACCCCTCTTTTGCTTTTGCCAAATTAATTCAATGTAAATTTTGTCATCTGTGCACTTCAAGCAAGTTACCCAATAAATGGATTTGAAACCAATGAAGTGGAGCTCTGCCCAGAATAAAACTGCTCCCATCAGAAATAAATAATCTCATTTTGAACTTACAGAATTCTGACCTGTTTCTCCAAAACTCAGTTGAGACCGATTTGATCACAGACAAATTACTGATATTGTACAGGCTCATTTATAAGCCAATCAAGTCTTTGGGATCTTAGAATTATCTCTGGTGGTGATTCTTTCAGATGAATAAAGAGTACTATAAGAAGTATAGTTGAATTTAAGAAGAGAAAATGGACAAAATCATACTGATGTTAAATTGAGCTCCGTTATGTCTAGCAGAAATAGGTTGGACAAAGAAGAGGTCTTATTTTGGATTTTACTTTCAATTCAATTCAATTTTATTTCTAAAGCGCTTTTAACAAAGGACATTGCCTCAAAGCAGCTTTACAAAGACAAG
>JAOVVG010000018.1:13836390-13848022 GCA_028566375.1 Leptodoras nelsoni
CGCCCCACCCGGGGATCGAACCCGGGTCCTTCTTGCTGTGAGGCGACAGCGCTATCCACTGCGCCACCGTGCTGCCCAGTGTCTGACCAATTGTATCTTAATTTTTGTTAATTCAATTTACTGTCTATTAAGACAATTTAATGCCCCTGTTAGAGCAAACAAAACAAACCTTACACATGAGCTCATCCTCAATCACTTGCCTTTTGCTCAGTTTGTAAATAGGATGAATCAGTCCAAACCAGCTTTTCTTTTTTTTCAGATGGATTGTGACAGGGCTTTATGTAAAGATAGAAATGAACTTGGTATCTGCTCAGTCCTAGTCAAATAATAACTGACTTATAATAATTACGTGGTCAAAAAATCAAAAAACATGTTTGAGCATTGTCCTGCTGCCAAAATCTGCTACAACCAGTTAGATAGTAGCTACCTAAATTTGAAATATGCATATTTAGAGACTGAGGTGAGAGAGCATGTTTATAAGGCATAATATTAGCTCAATGAAGATTATGAAGAGGATTTGTCACAAAATCTACCACACCTTTTCTAGTTGATTTTGAATTTAGAGGCCATGTACTAAAGACAGCAGTGAAGGAATTGTCTGAAGTAGATGAAAGGGCTAGTCAATGGTTGTGGTTAAGAAGGGCACGGGTTGCTCGGTTAAGTAAATATAGAAGGTTTTTTATTTGTGGTTGATGATATGGTGTGTCCACATGGAACTGGTGGCACTGTGCATGCATTTATGGTGTCAGTGGGGATATGTCAGTTAGGCAACAGTAAGCTATGGCCTTAGCAACCAGGGAGGCCGACATGGGTCTATGATTAAGAAGCTGATTAAATGATGGGTCTGTGAAGTGAGCTTGGATGGGGTAGGTCTGGATTGCCAGACCTCACTGTTGAGCATTCCAGAGGTTTTCATTCAGTGAAACACAGACAAAGGAACGTGCCTAAGTGATGACCCCTGTAAAGCGCTTGCGTGGTGTCTAGCAATATTAGAATATGGCTGAATGGAAGTGGGGCCCTGTGTCGAACCGTAGCGATTAGGTGCAGGATTTTGTATCATCTTGTACTGTATAACTTCAATTACCTTTTTTTCTATTTATATTACACAGTTTATGATCTACATGTACAACTTTTGCTTCCAGATATTTGGAATCTTGATAGTTAGGTTATACAACCCCTGACAAAAATTATGGAGGATGTTCTTTTGATTGTTTATTGTTGTAGAAAAAAATACATCACAGCAACATGCCACAAAACTATCTTTTTTTTTAATCTATTTCTTTCTGCGAAATTAAACAGAACATCCTCTAAGAGTGGCAATTCCATAATTTTTGCCAGGGGTTGAAATCGCTGCTAGATGCACAAGACAGGAGTATCTATCAATGTTAGGCTTAAATAGAGGTGGTATAATTCTAATGAGCCTTCTAGTTATGTAACATTATGTTGTTGAATCTCCTGCTTTCTAAAATAGGCAGCCCAGAAAAAACTGATTGGTTGTCATGTTTTAAAGTTTGTGCTTTGGTAGGTACTCCAGATACCGAAATGCATGTGCACAAAACCTGTGAATACATTTTTCATATGTCTTAACATGATTTGATCAATAAATAAGTAATTAATGAATCCTAAACATACTGTTTTAGGTTTTTAATGCAAAATTATGCCAAATCAATTATTTTCTTGTAACTAGCTATTATCTAAAAAATCATCTATTTAAACATTAAATGGGTACCTACAATTAGATAAGCTCTAGTAAAAAAAATGATGGGGATATAATTTTAACATGCATAATATGGTGTGGTCATCAGTTCATTTGAAATCAAACCTGCTTTTGGTATATTTGGTTGATCACACACATGACTGTAATCCTACAAAATCCCTGACTTTGTGCAAGTGTACTTATAAGAATTGATGCTGGGCAAAGGGCACATGAAATATTGATTGGATTTAGATTTTTCTTTTGTTCACTTAATTAGCATTTTGTAAATTGATTGAAAGCATTTGTAGTTTACAGCATTTTTCCACACCTGCCTAAAACATTTGCACAGTACTGTACACCTGTCATGCAGGCAGTGCTTAGCAGTACTAGGCTTATTAGGCTAGGCTCCGACACAGCAAGATTTAGCTGCAGAGTGATGAAATCAATCCACGGAGAGCCTGGTGTTCTGGCTGTCTATTTGGGAATGTTGTGCGACTGCAGAAATTGTTTGTGTTGTATCGACCGAAATTAAAAAAATATATTATGATATACATTTTTGCCATATCATCCAGCCCTAAATTGTTGCCTGAAAACATTCTTACAAGTCCATTTCAGTTTAAGTCATTACCCTCCCCACTTGTGAGTTCAGATGCTTGAAGTAATGTTTATGGTAAAACCTTTGTTTATAATTTCTGAATTTCTCAAGCCTTTGGTCAGACTAATTTCTTAACTTGTCAACAATGTGGTTTACTTGCTCATGTTCATTATCTGTTTTTGGGCTTGTGCAGTGGTTGGGGGTCTCCTCTCGGCTCACCTGTTGTCCAAGCAGGCTGGAATTGCTGTGGAGGAGGGCTGGCCATGCTCTGGTCCTCTGCTCCGATTGGCTGAGGATGCTGCACGAAAACTTCTCCCAGGTGAGAAAACTATTTATTATACAGGACTTTGTGCAGGCCAGTCAAGTTCTTCCACACCAAACTCGCTCATCCATGTCCTTATGGACCTTGCTTTGTGCACTGGTATGCAGTCATGTTGGAACAGGAAGTGGCTATCCCCAAACTGTTCCAACAAAGTTGAGAACATGAAATTATCCAAAATCTCTTGGTATGCTGAAGCATTAAGAGTTCCTTTCACTGGAAGTAAGGGGCTGGTCCCAACTCCTGAAAAACAACCCCACACCATAATCCCCTGTCCACCAAACTTTACACTTGGCATAATGCAGTCAGAGTCAAGTAGCATTTTCCTGGTAACTGCCAAACCCAGACTCATCCATCAGATTGCCAGAAGTGTGATTCGTCACTCCCAAGAAAATGTCTCCACTGCTCTAGAGTCCAGTGGTGGTGCGCTTTACACCACTGCATCTGACACTTTGCATTGCGCTTGATGATGTAATGCTTGGATGCAGCTGCTCGGCCATGGAATCCCATTCCATTAATCTCTCTTGGCATTGTTCTTGAGCTAATCTGAAGGCCACATGAAGTTTGGAGGTCTGTAGCAATTGACGCTGCAGAAAGTTGGCAAACTCTGCGCACAATGTGCCTCAGCATCCACTGACCCCACTCTGTCATTTTACTTGGCCTATCACTTCGTGGCTGAGTTGCTGTCATTTCCAATCACTTCCACTGTGTTATAATATCACTGACAGTTGACTGTGGAACATTTAATAGCAAGGAAATTTCACAATTTGGACTTGGAACACCTGAATTCAATGATTTGGGTGTGTGAGTGAATACTTTTGGCAATATTGTGTATGTCACAAACGGGCTCATTGAAATGATGCATAATTTCACCCATCTTCACCCATGGCTGGAATGTGCAAGCAATAAGTAAAAGCTAAGGAAAATGCACAGGAAATGCAGTGTTGTCAGTTGTAAAGGCCAGTACACATGGCTACATTGGCTCCCAGCCTCAGAGGACAAAAGAGTCGATAAGCTGAGTGGATAAAGTTAATTTTTGATGGCAAAGTCTCTGCTAAAAACTTTGTGCCTCACTTCTTTTGTAACCTGGGTCAGTACAATGCAGGAGGTCCTGAGAATAAAAAAGTGAGTACAATTATTTATAGAAATGAATAATTTTTCACCATGTAAGTAATTTAGTTCAGGTAAGCCAAACACACTGGAGTTAAGAAAATAACTGGAGACAAAACTTTTTTTTTTTGTATTACACACACAAAACCTCGAATATAAAAGTGACTCGTTGAAGTAGGTTGAGAAATGTAAATGTTCTAGGGCTTTTTCTCTAGAAAAACTTGCCAGTCTTGACCTGTCCAAAATGGTGAATGTATTGAACTGTGCATTGATTTATGTCCCATCAGCCAGTGTAGTATGGCCATGGGCAGAGGGAGGCAGATTTTGCTATTTAAGTTCATCCACAAATTTCGTATAGGATTCAGGTCAGTGCTTTGTGGTGGCTACTCTAATACCTCTCCCAAGACCCAGATGAGAACCAACTTTTAACTTTCTGGCTGATGTCTTAAAGTATTGGTTTGATATTTCTAGATAATCCTCCTTCCTCAGGATGCCATTAATTTTATGAAGTTCACCAGCACCTGGCAAAACACCCCCCAGCTACTACCTCTATTCTTCACAGTTGGGATGGTCTTCTCCGAATGAAAGCCTCATTCTTTTTCCTCAATACAAAGCACCAATCATTATGGTCAAGCAGTTCAATTTCTGTCCTCCAGATGACTACCTCTGTGTCATGGGCATGACCTGCACCTGAAAGATAGAATGCTATATAACTAATTCAGTGATGTGTTCTGTTTGACTAATCAGTCATGACAATTCTGAGAAATTGATTTTATGGGAAATAAGTTTGCATCAGCTTCCTGTGTTTAACAATACATATACAGTATGTTTATTACTTAATCTATTGCTAAGCTCATTGTAACTCTGTCCTCTCTAGCTTTTCATACACCCACGGGTATGCCCTATGGCACAGTAAATCTGCTGAGGGGTGTCAACCCCACTGAGACTCCCGTAACCTGCACAGCTGGTGTGGGCACATTCATCCTGGAGTTTTCCACCCTGAGCCATCTCACTGGAGATCCTGTGTTTGAAGATGTGGCCCGAAAGGCTCTCACCGCTCTCTGGAAAACCCGGTCAGATATTGGCTTGGTAAGAACCACTCACTTAGAAGAGTTTTGAGCAATATTTTGGTGTCATACACTGATCTGTCATCTTATTTCAGTTTGTTTCTGGTAGTTCAAACAAAGTTTTCTAAAATATCTCTCTCTAAATGAAAACCTTAATCAGTCTTAATAAGATATTTGACATCAAAGTATGTGTTCAGAAATTTGAATTGTGGCTAGAAAGTCAAATTCAGAATGCAGAGTGGCTTTAAACTGAGGTGCCACTTAAATTAGGCCTCCACTATCTGAGTATTCTCCATGCTGTCTGGATTGTGTGATCCACTAATACAGCAAAAACACACTAATGAGTAGTTTGTGAGTTGTAATTTAGCCTTTTAAATTGATTTGTGTAATTTTACTTGAAATGTGCAAATTCTTGTGATTTGACTTGATTGATTTTGCCTTTGGCTTGATCCACAAAAACAATATGACTATTTTTCTGCTACAGTGTGATTCCATGATGTTACACTTTCACTTGCACATATTATGGAGCTCATATTCTTTAAAAGTTATAGCAAAAGCTTGGTGGCCTGCAGGCAGTATGTTATTGATTCTCTGACTGATTGGAGTACCAACAGGGTGATTTCCTTCAGAACTAGTGGAGTTCTGCTGAATACTAATATCAGTGTTATTTGTGACTATTGATTGTTAACTTTACCTCAGATGTGCAGCCTATAAAAGATCCCAGTTATGTCACATCTATCTTCTGATCATTCTCATCATCTCAAGTAACCCAAGGAACAATAAATATTAACAAAAAAGTGAAAGTGAAGCAGTCACTCCACTGCACAGTAGATTTACTGTTAAATAGCTGGTTACATCTGCATCCTTTGGTATGTGAAAGGCGCTATATAAATTGAACTTATTATGATTATACAACCCCAATTCCAAAACAGTTGGGATGTTGTGTAACATTTTTCACAATTTATTCACAATAGAACACAGAACACTTATCAGATGTTGAAAGTGGGACAATTTACCGTTTCATGAAAAATATTAGCTCATTTTGAACTAGATGGCAGCAACTCATCTCAAAAGAGTTGGGACGGGGCAACAAAAGGCTGGATAAGTAAGTGGTACTAATAAAAAAACAGCTGCAGGAGCATTTTGCAGCCATGTAGGTTAAATGGCAAAAGGTCAGTAATCTAAGTGGCAGAGTCTCTCAGAAGGAAATATGTGCAGAGGTTCATCAACTGTGTATGAAAAGTGTGGAACAATTTCAGAAAAATGTTCAACAAAAAAGTCTGAAGACTTTAAATATACCATCATCTACAGTACATAATATCATCAAAATATTCAGAGAATCTGGAGAAATCTCTGTGATCTTTGGGCCCTCTGCATCAAAAACGGGCATGATTCTGTACAGGAAATCACTGCATGGGCTCAGGAACACTTCCAGAAATCACTGTCTGTAAACACAGTTCACCATGCAATCCACAAATGAATTCCTAATTCCCCAATTTATGAATGAATCAGATGGTGCCCTGCAATTATCTATTATACTTTTTATACTTTTACAGAATTATGAACCTTATTAAATCTGTGGTTGGAGAAACCCAGAATTTGCTAGTTCCGCTACACAGCATCTATTCTTCTAGGTACACTTGCACACTGTTTTTGAAGGAACTCGGCTGATAGGTTGTTCCAAACATCTTGGAGAACCAACCACAGCTCTTCCATGGATTTAGGCTTCCTCAAATCCTTCTGTCTTTTCATGTAATCCCTTTTTGTGTATGTTGAGATTAGGGCTCTGTGGGGGCCATACCATCACTTCAAGGACTTCTTGTTCTTCATGATGCTGAAGATAGTTCTTAATGACATTGGCTGTATGGTTGGGTTTGTTGTCCTGCTGCAGACTAAATTTGGGGCCACTCATACACCTCCCTGGTTGTACTGCATGATAGATAAGTATCTGCCTGTATTTCTCAGCATTGAGGACACCGTTAATCCTGACCAAAACTCCAACTCCATTTGCAGAAATGCAGCTGCAAACTTGCAAGGAACCTCCACTTGCTTCACTGCTGCTTCACTGCTACCAACAGACACTCATTATTGTACCACTCTCCAGCCGTTGGACTCAGTTTTTCTGCACCCCAGTTCCTTTGTTTTTGTGCATAGTTGAGTCGCTTGGCCTTGTTTCCATGTCGGAGGTATGGCTTTTTGGCTGAACTCTTCCATGAAAACCATTACAGGCCAGACTTCTCTGTACAGTAGCTGGGTGAACCTGGGTCCCATTGGGACACAGTACACAGCTGTTTATGTTTCAGTTAATGATGGTGTTTCAACCTACATGTGAAATTGATTATCATTAGCACCTGTTTGGTATATTTGGTTTATCATACACCTGACTATAATCCTACAAAATCCCTGACTTTGTGCAAGTGTATTCATAAGAATTAATGCTCATTTTGCATTTTGTAAATTGATAGAACTAAACAATTATGTGTATTTGTATTTACTTATTTTAATGAGTAAAGAGGTACATACTCATTAAAATGAGCTGAGGGTAATGATTTTTAAAACTAGATAATACATTTAATAAATAATTTCCTTTCAGGTTGGGAACCACATTGATGTCATTTCTTCAAAATGGGTTGCTCAAGATGCAGGTATTGGGGCAGGAATAGATTCATACTTTGAGTACTTGTTAAAGGGTGCAATCATGCTGCAAGATGAGGAACTTCTGAACATGTTTCAAGGTATGGAGTCATGGTACTGTTTATTATTTGCTATTATGTTATGCTATTATTGTGCTACATTTCCTCAGTATACCTTCACAATTCTTCAGAATATCAGTACATATTATGTATTCTTAATCCTTTGACCCAAGCTATTTTTGTATTGCAGAATTTGAGAAGTCCATAAAGAACTACACTAAGTTTGATGACTGGTACTTATGGGTGCAAATGCATAAGGGTACTGTTTCAATGCCTATATTTCAATCTCTGGAGGCATTCTGGCCTGGTCTACAGGTGAGAGCACATATTATATCCTCTTGATAAGGATAATTAGAACTCTTCTGCCTTTTGGTTCATTCAGCAATACCATGGTGTATGTGTTTACCCAGTGCACATATTTGGTTTGTATAAAATATTTTCAGAGTCTTGTAGGGGATATTGAGAGTGCAACAAGGACCTTCCATAACTACTGTACAGTGTGGCGTCAGTTTGGTGCCCTTCCAGAGTTCTACAGCATTCCTCAGGGCTATACTGTGGACAAGCGAGAAGGATATCCTCTACGGCCAGGTACTTGCGTATAAAAGCAAAACCACAGATCACAAGGCCAGCAACAAAATGGGGGAAAAGTGTGACTGTATGTTAGGATTTTTGAATGACATGTTTTAAAGTGTAAGTTTGAAAGTGGCATCTTAGGATACTTATATGGCTAAGAGCTGAAGGATGACTGCACTCTAAATAAAGAGTCTCTCAAGTACCTGTATTTATCATTGCCTGTGTTTTGGCATTATTTTATGTCACTTGAGAGACTATAAGCAAGTTTGAGTTGCTAAGCAATATTACATTGTGAGATCTGAAAGACACTGAAAGAAAGAATGCAGTCTACCAAGCCAATCTGATCCTTGACATTTAATTGTATATTTTGAATTTTTTTTAATGGATTTTCAGATTTCACAATCCATTATATAAACATAGCACAAATTGTGTTTGGTAGGAAATTTGTGTTTGGTAGATTATGTCTTTGTTGTAACAATGCTTCTTGGCAATAAATCTTATACTGTTGGAAAGCCTGTTAATTTCCGTTTTAAATGGTGCTACATTTGTTAGGAACATGCATTTGTGGGATGTGCAGTAGAGCTGCAAATAATTTGCCAAATCCTCCCTGCTATTGCCTCGTTTGGTGGACTGGATGTTTGAAGTTTGAAGAAACAAGACATTGGCAATTTAACAATTTATTCATTAACAAACAGGAGCCTCAGTAACGTGTGGAAGAACCATACACAGCCACAACAGCCTGGCAACCACCTCCTCATGCTGGTCACCAGCCTGGTCACACACTGCTGTGGGATGGCATCCCATTCTTCAACCAGCATTTGTCGCGCATCAACAAACGTGGTTGTGTTGGTCACTCTGGCACGAACAGGACAGCCAACCTGATCCCACAAGTGTTCAATGGGGTTGAGGTCAGGAATGCTGGCAGGCCATTCCATCCTCTCCACTCCCAAATTCTGGAGGTAGTCTCTGATAAAGCCTGCTCTGTAGGGGCGAGCGTTGTCATCTTGGACGATAGAGTTTGGTCCCAGACTGTGGTGATATGGGATTGCCACTGATTGCAGAATATTATCTCGATATCTCTCTGTATTGAGATTGTCTCCAATGATGATAAGCACAGCATTCTCCACGTCTTCTCCACACTTAGGCAGAATCTGGTCTCATCACTGAACATAATGTTCCTCCACATTTTCAGGTTCCAGTGCACATGTTGCTGACACCAGTGCAAACATGCCTGATGGTGAAGGGCAGTAATGCCAAGCCTTCTGGCAACCCAATGAGACTGGAGATCGGCAATCAGGCACCTAATTGGCTGCACCTCAGGGTACCAGAAGCTCAAAACAATAGCAACAGTAAAATAAGCTGTATGGCAGAGAAGATTTGGCACATTTGTCATGGGCGCAACCCATATTCTCAGCTCTACTGCTCATCCCACAAATGCATGTTCCTTACAAATGTGGCACCACATTAACAGGCTCTCCAATGGTATACGATTTATTGCCAAGAAGCATTGTTACAACAAATAAATAATCTACCAAACACAAATTTCCTTACTTTGCTATTTTTATTTACACCATGACACACTGTGGAAATTGTCAAACTTAGTAAGGTTGTGTAGTTAATTTCCCTGACTAACAGTAACGTATATTTCTTTACTTTTTTCAGAGTTGATAGAGAGTGCCATGTACTTGTATAAGGCCACAGGTAACCCAGCATTTCTGCAGCTGGGCCGGGATGCAGTAGAGTCCATCGAGAAGATAAGCTATGTTAAATGTGGATTTGCAAGTGTGAGTACCTGAATACTAACCCAGTTTTCTCCAAAAAGGTTAAACCTCTGCAAGCATTTAGAGTAAAGCTGTATGCACAGTTACATTAGAAAGTGAATAAAATATAAAATAAATTTAATGTCCAGACAAACAAAGCATCAGTTATGTTTAATAATTTTTTTACCCACTGCCACAATGGAAAGGAAGGAGTTTGCGTGTGTGTTATGTCGTCTCCTTTTCGTCTCTGTCAACATTAAACTGATGTAACATAGGAAATATAGCAACCCCAAAGGAGCTACAACTTCTTCGTTCTCCATTGTTCCTTTCAATCTATAGCAATGTTTATGATGGCTAACGAGCTAGGAGATCCTAACATTGTAGAAAAGTGCTCAGAGCACTGTGCACAACTTAAATGACAACCAAAACATACATTAAAAATTTAAAATACATCACCCACATAGATATTTCATCACATTACAGCTGAGTGCTGTCCTGCTCACTCCTGCAGCCCCCACTCAGTACTTAACAAGCTGCATGTTTGCCATGTTAAACATACCTTAGTCAAAGCTTTGTGTCTCTGCTTGCTTGTGGGTCTCTGCTTGTTGTCTTTGTAAAAAAACAAAACAATCTTCAAAAATCCAAATGCTACAGCAGAAGAAAGGGGGAAAAAAGGAAAATGATAGCACAAATTTGCTGATTGAGGAAAAACAGTAAATATAAAAATGCCAACACATGCCTACTCCTAGCAAACCTGAAAACAGGAATTATATCATAGGAACTCTCCAGTTTGTCATCATGTGAGTCTGAAATGACAATGTAATCTGTACATGTCATCTGCATTTCTGTTTGAATGAAAAAACAGGATAGCCATTTTTAGCATGTGCATGCCCTTTTAGTTAGCTGATAATCAGCTTGAAGATCCATTGTGGCACCATGAGGTGTCAGGAAGTTGACGTTAAGTAGAAACAGACACTACCTCAATTCCTGATAGGCACCTATAAAATGCAGCACATGAAACATCATTAGAACTATAATAACATTTTTGTTGGTCAAATGAGACCAACATCAAACATTTAGCTAGTGCATCCCACTGATGTTTTGTGCAAAAGGGACCATGTATGATGAGAAGTGCCTAATACACAGTTTAAAATATTGTCATGAATAATCATTGCTTTCACATAGTGATCCAGGGACTGTTAATGGCAGTCATTTTATGTTTTTATTTTTGTGCATTCTTGAGGAAGTTCGCCATAGTTCTGAGTTGCCTATCTTGTTCATTTTTATTTTTTGTTTGTTTGTTTCCAAAGGTAAAGGATGTAAGGGACCACAAGCTGGACAACCGGATGGAGTCGTTCTTCTTGGCTGAAACTATCAAGTACCTTTACCTGCTGTTTGATCCTGACAACTTTATTCACAACACAGGCACAACATTTGAGCTAGGAGGAGTACATGGGGACTGCATTCTGGGGGCAGGGGGTTATATCTTTAATACAGAGGCACATCCACTTGATCCGGCTGCTCTGCATTGCTGCAGCAAGGACCAGGGTGAGCGCTCAGAGCTACGAGACATACTCCTGAGCTTAACAGAGCCCTATAAGCCTTCCATGGACCATTTAGAGGAGGCTCGGGGAGACAGAAATTCAGAAAGTATAACATTAAGTTCTGGAGAAAGAAGAAATGCTTTTCGCCTCTCCTGCCCAATGGAAAGATTCAGTGCTCGATTTGCATTGATGGGTCAAGTCTTTTCTGATAGCACATGAGCAGAAATTGTTCTGAGAGATTGAGATGTCAAATATTTGAGATATATATATATATA
>JAOVVG010000018.1:13864028-13884093 GCA_028566375.1 Leptodoras nelsoni
AACCAGTTGTTTTAATTTCATTGTCTAACCCCTGTATATATAGATATATATATATATATATATATATATATATATGGCTACTTTGACTCCCTGTTCAAACCTGCCCTATCGAGGATGATCTTTGTCCTTGAAAGAGTGGCCACTGGTTTGTAGGTGAGTGTAAACTGTGGAGTCCAGGCCAGAAGAGGTAGCTTTTCTATGTTGTGCGATCCATTTCAATAGTGGCTGTTTGGTTTCCCCAATGTACAATTCCCAGCAATCTTCCCAGTGTACATTGTATTGCTCTGTTTGTGCCAAGGGACATGATCCTTGAGGTGGACCAGTTTCTGGCATACCGTTTTTTGAGGTTTGAAAGCAAGTGAGACTATGTGTTCGGAAAATATGCATCTCAATTGTTCTGCTACTCTTGCCACATATGAGATCACCCCTGGTTTGCTTTTAGATAGCAGTTGTCCTTCTCCTCTCTTTGATCTGCTGGAGCAACTGTGTAGGTGTTTTCCTTGCTTTGACAAATGTCCAGTTAGGATAACCACATTCACCCAGGGCCTGCTTAATATGAGATTTCTCTCCTTTCTTGTCCTCCGTGTCAATAGAGACACTGTTAACTTGGTGGTACAGAATCCTGACATCTTCTAGTTTGTGCTCCAGTGGATGATGAGAGTCAAACCTTAAATAGTTGTCTTATTTGGACCAAATCTCAGCAGATATGTTGAAGCATGGGGGAGATGACACATGATGACCAGGCTGCTCAGCAGCTGTTGGCAGGGGGGGTGTGTCCCAGCGGATTGGCACAAAGGGATGATCATCAAATTGTCAAATAAGAGAACCCTCACCGACTGCAACAACCAGCAAGTCATCACCCTTCTTTCATTGCCTGGCAAGGTGTTTAGCGTCCTCCTCCTCAATTGACTCTGCAGTACAGTGGACCAAGTGTTACGTGACCAACAAGCTGGGTTCTGACAATGAAGGTTGTGCAGTGAGCAAATCTTCACACTGCAGAATATCATCGAGCAGTGCATTGAATACCAGAAATTATTGCTGAAATTAAAGTCAACTTCATTGACTTTGAGAAAACATTCAACAGCATCCATAGGGAGTCACTATGGTGGATCATGTCAATCTCAGGCCTCCTGGATTTCTTTAACATCAAAATGGGTGTCAGACAGGTATCAACCCTTTTCCCACTCCTGTTTTTCCTAGCAATCGACTTTATCATGAAATGAGGGATGGACAAACCAGTATTTGGCATTCTTTGGAAGGACCAAGCTTGTCTCACCGACCTGAATTTCACAGATGACATTGTTCTGCTTGTGCAAACAAAACCTTCTCTCCAACAAATGACAACCAACATTGAGGAAGAAACTGCAAACACTGGTCTACAAATCAGTATAAATAAGACTAAGTTGAATTTAAACTGCAAAACACAGATGAGTATTATGGGTCTAAGTATAAGTATAAGTCAACAAAGTTGATCAGTTCACCGATCTCAGCAGCATCGTGGCCAAGGATGGGGACATGGAGGTCAGCATCACTTGGAGGATCGACAAGGCATCGACAGCGTTCCAGAGGCTGTGTCCAACATCACTCACTACTGCAGCCAAGATCCACCTGTTCAATACCATGGTCATGCTGCCAGCCATCTACACTAGCAAGACCTGGAAACACACTAAACGCATTGCACTGGGGCTTAATGTATTCCAGCAGCATTTCCTGAGAAACCTGAGAGTCAAGTACCAGGACCACATCAGGAATGAGGAGAATCTAAGAAGAGCAGATGCTTGCAAGCTGGACATTATTGTCACAGAGCGCAGAATGCATCTTGCTGGGCTTCTGACGACAGGCATCCAAAAATTGCGATACTCTGGACACCACCGAATGGAAAGAGAATGACTGGATGACCACTAAACACCTGGAGGAGGACATTTCTAATCAGAAGTGGTTTTGGTATGTGGAGTAATCTGAGTGAATGGTCATCTGCATACAGGCTGGCAGATTTTTGCAGATTGCTAATTGAATTACCTGCTAATTGAATTACCATCAGTCTGAAACAATGCCCTAATGAACTGTAGGTCTTAAGGTTTTGTGATTTGTGCAAACGTTTGGTACTGACAGGAAGTCATTCACTCTCCCCCACTGCAAGAAGCTTAATCACAGAGTACATCAATAAGTGTCTGGTCCGCTCTTTTTTTTTTTTTTTTTTTAAGCTTTCTTAATGTAGCAATACTCATACAAAACATATTTAACTTTTTTGTATACATCTCTTAAATTATTGCAGCTTGTACTATGTATACTGATGGTTTAGATGTGAACCTCAAGGGGAGCACTTTATTTTCATTTACACACAAGTTTAATTACTGAGAAAAAAGATTACAAATTACTTTTTCTTTTTACTTTAGCCCATGGCTCATTTACTTTAACTTGACCTGTGTGCAAATTGGCTTTGGTGAAAGTGAAGAGAATGGAATTGTGCATGGCTTAGTGCTTGCAGAATTGAAGTACTCTGATGTACACCACTCTGCACACTCATTTCACTGAAACCTCTGTGCATGTGCAATTAATTCATTTTACCACACTCACTGATACTGCTCTGAGCGTCCATTGGCAGCCCTGGCTTGCTCTATTAACTGTACTGTTTAAATGCCATGTATGTAATGTACTGGTTCACGTCATCTGAACTACTTAAGATCATAGGATACTTTTTGTTTAAGATAAGCTACTTAATAAATGAAGACAGGATGCAGTCTGTGGCGCATGCGTCACTTATTATTAGGATACATTTTAGGATACATTTTAGTTTTGATGAGCATTGCATAACAAGCAATATATTATAATTTAATTCAAAAGGAGTGTTTTTCACTTTTTCACTTTTAGTAGAATGTTTTCAAGGTTTAGAAAACTAATTTATCTTTTCTTTTTGGCTGCAGTGTGTAGAAGTGATTCCTACCAAGAAATGGATCAAGCTTACAGCGGTACTAAGAGGACATCTGCCCTCCAACAGCCACCCACAAGTGACAATTTCCCTGTGAAGGCCTCAGGAACTTCCCTTGTACCCACTAATGACTATAATTTGCAAGGCCAGCAGTCAGTTGTGGATACAGAACCTGCAAAATGGTGTCATGACATAGAACCCTCATTTAAGAAGTTGAGTCCAACTCCTGTGCCTGCCACACTACCATCAATGGCAACAGCATTTCCTCAAACTATTTCTGAGCCCACTCTGGTACCTACTCAACCACTGTCAGTACATGCTTCAGCTTTACCAAAGCATAGAATAAGTACCACATCAGCATTGGCTTCCACTCCTCAGTTACTCACCACACATCAATTAAAAGTCCAAACACTAAGACCCCCTGTGGTCTCTTTGTCTTTTGTTACAGTGCCTGCAGCACTTTCAACTTCAATATCTGCTAGTTCTCAAATGAGTCCTGGCTCCAACGCACCCTCTCCTGCTATAACTATACCTCAGAGCCAGTCTCTGGCATCACCTTCCAAGACTTCTGCCGTTCGACATGTAGCTCTTTCACCTGTAGTAGAGAACCAAGATTCTAGGGGCTTACAGGTTACTCAGTCACCTTTATCTCAAAGTACACATCTTCCTGTACTTTCAAGGCCTTCCTTGTCTTTAGCACCTGCACAGAGGACTTTGGTATCCCCTCCTAAATTCTCAAGCCCTCTGACCAATACAGCTGTTGATAATTCTGTTCTTTGTACATTCCCTACATCGGTTTCTGTTGCCTCTACTTTCCCTTTTACTGCTTTGGCTTCTTCTGCCCAGCAGTTCTCTAAGCTTTCTCTTGTAACTAATACAAATGTTGCATTATCTTCTTGTCAGGAGACAGATCAAGAAACTTCTCATGAATCAGTGCAGCATACCAGTGATATGTCATATTCTCAGATGAAAACCAACAGTGTATCTGAAGATAGCTGGGCTCACCATAAAGTCAGTGTAACAAGTTCAGTGTGTAAACAAGAGAGAGACACACATCCCTCAAACGAAGCACTTGATAAAAAAACAGAGGCATCTTTGAGTATCCCCAGTAGAAAAGAACCAGAGAATGTTTTATTACCTGTAGTTAAAAAGGATATATGCACCAGCAATGACCAAGCCAGTTCTGGGAAAGTAAATGATAACACCTTAAATGATATGTGGGATAGTGAGACGAAGAATTATGTATCTTTGTCTGGGATAATTTATGCTAATAGGTCTGAAGCAGCAGGTTGTGAGCACACCCAAGATGACGGTTCCTTCACATTTGTGCATGGGTCCAACAACAAAGCCCCAGGAGATACGTTGCCAGAAAATGACCAGACAGAAGACCCCTCTTGTAAAAAAGATGCAATGGACATGAACAGTAATAACTCAAATGACTTACCACCACTCAAGCATAATTCTCAGATTCATAATTCCTTAGATGACAGTCCACAGACTGACAGCACAGAGGAATTTTCATCTTTAAATGACTTCTCTGATAAGTTTAATAAAGGTAAGGCTGTGTAAGCTTTATTCAACTGTAATTGTATGTTTAATAATTAATCAAGTTAGTGATGCAATCATTTTGATTTCATAGTAAGTAATAGATTGCTGAAAATAAATTTTGGCCTCAGTATTATTAGGTTCTATTTGGCATTTAACTACAGACTTCATCAATTGGAGATACTCAGGAAGTCTTCTGTGTTTTCTGTGCATGATCAAAATATGGTCTTAATAGATCACACTATCACACGAGTTTCTATCATTATTGCAGTACTATGATTATATAATGAGGAACAGCCAGATAAAACCTTATAAAACTAAACCTAAAACAAACTGTATGTTTACACTACTGCATAATAAGGTTCTTTCTCTCTTCAGCCACTATTTCGCTGTTTTCTATTGTCTTGTTGTCTAATTGTTTCTGCAAATTTAAGTGTAACTATGAAGTGTAGCCCTCTCAAACTTTTGACCCTAAATAGACATTATGAATTTTCTTCAATTTCCTTTCATATTACTGTAACATTTAAATGTTATTATATTAGTTACATACACTGTATAGACAAAAGTGCTTTTAGCCACGCAGTTTATAAACTGCATTTGTGAAACATTTGTGAAAGAATGGGTCATTCTAAGGAGCTCACTGAATTTGAGTGTGGTACTGTAATAGTAGGCTACTGTTGTAACAGTCTGTTTGTGAAATTTCTTTCCTCCTGGATATTCACATCAACTGTGAGTAGTATTATTGAAACGTGGAAGCGTTTATAGCCATGAATCCATATTATTGCCTATGGATTTAGAATGGAATGTCATAAAAGCTCCTGTAGATATAATGTGTAGGTTTCCGAATACTTTTGTCTATGTAGTGTATGTACAAACCCAATTCCAGTGAAGTTGGGACGTTGTGTAAAACATAAATAAAAACAGAATATGATGATTTGCAAATCCTTTTCAACCCATATTGAATTGAATACACAACAAAGACAAGATATTTATGTTCAAACGGATAAACTTTATTTGCAACACGTTCCAAAATAGTTGGGACAGGGGCATATTTACCACTGTGCTACTTTTTGAATGTCTATAAAATATATATAATACTTGTTAAGGGAAGTACCAGAGGATTAATTTGGAACAACTGATAATATTTCTTAATACTGCAAATTGCTATTTTAAATAAATTACTGTTATTTTCCTTATCTCCATTAAAATGGAGGGTAAAGAGAATAGGCACGATGCATAATTCTCTGGCTTACATGTAAATTATACTATCCTTGCAGTAGCAGACACAGGGGGGCAAGAAAGCACTGGTACATCTGTTGTAGATACCAGCCTTCCTTTGCCTACAACCTCATGTTCCATGACAAAGAAGAAGACACAGAATCCTAAAACCACGAAGGGTTTGGCTTCTCCAGCTCAGAGTAAGTCTTTTGGCCAATAGCCAGCCAAATACATGTATTTATTTATGTATGCATTACATTTTTTTTTCAATTTTCATTCATTTAATTTAATACTTTTTGTCTGTTTGTCAGGTTCATTAAGAAGCATTAAGAAAAAAAGAGTCAAGTCAGCACCTAAAGCTCCCAATGAGGAAAAAGTGAAGGGGAAAAAGAAAAATGAAGATTTGTCAAGAAAGAAGAACAAACCTTCCAAAGAATCTATGACTAACCCTCTTCCTGATGGAGCTTCATCACTTCTGCTCAAAGGAGGCTTTATCAGTGACTTAGACTTGACCCACAATGTTGTGCACCCTGCTTCAAAATTTGAGAATACGAAGACCACCAGAGCAAAAGAAAGTGTGGGAAAGTGTTCAAAGCCATCCAAAATCAAAGTTGTTTTGGATTTAAAAGCAAAGGAGGACAATGATACCAACGTCTTGATAACAGGTTACAAATACATTAACTACTTGTTTTAGAAGCATTGTATGAGAGGGGCCTGAATAATTTAGTGGGCACAAGCTTGTCTAGTCAGTGTGTTATAGCAAAGTCTGATAGGCTGATGGTGTATTTGATGCTGTAGTACTTGATGGGTGAGTTGAGTGTGCTTAGTGGAGGCAGTTTTTCAAAAGAGCTTCATTCTCGCTTTTTTTCAACCAACACTTCAGAAATGAAAGGTTTGACAGGTTGACATTTATTTACTTCATTCATTCATTCATTCATTCATTCACTCACTCATTCACTCATTCATTCATTCTCTCCCCTGTCACATCACAACCAAGCAGGGTGAAGAGGCAGTGTAACATGCTCAGAGGAAAATGTTATCTCACCTCTTCTGCTTGCATAAGTTCACAGACACCCATGATTGGCTTGTGTCACTATCTGCCCGCTGTACAATCGAGACACCCTTGTGTCCAAATGAACTGACTCAACTTTCTGTGAATTGCTAGTATAATGTTACCAGTTTGCTAAGCTGGTATATGGCTCTATTCTAATGATGTCACCCGTATACAGATGGACAAATTAAAGGAAAAACCAGACTATATACAGTACTGTGCAAAAGTATAAGGCAGTTGTAAAAAAAAAATGCTGTAAACTAAGAATGTTTTAAAAAAAATGCAAGTGTTAATAGTTTTTAATCAATTAACAAAATGCAAAGTGAGTGAACAGAAAAATCTAAATCCAATCAATATTTTGTGCTATTACCATTTGCCTTCAAGCCAGCATCAATTCTTATTCTTGCACAAAGTCAGGGATTTTGTAGGATTATAGTCAGGTGTATGATACCAAATATACCAAATATACCAAACAGGTGCTAATAATCATTAATGTCACATGTAGGTTGAAACACAGTCATTAACTGAAATTTACCTACATTTTTTCTGTAATAAAACACATTGGCCAGACCAAATATCTGGTCCCAAGATAGTTCGCTCTCCTAATCTCTCTACTCAGGCCTGTTCTATCTCCTGTCCATAATGTCCAATTGAGAAAAAAACTTATATTCCTTATATAGTTATTACTTATATATGGCTTCAGGAAATCTGAAGAACGCTTTTTTGTGGAAACTAGTGCTAGGTTTTTCATTTAATCTGGTGTATAATTATTCTCAAGGGCCTGCTAATCAGAAGTTATCAAAAACATGTTGACATTTCTACACAATATGGCTGATACTTACTTTTTCGACTAATCCTAGGACTTTAGGTGTAGTTGCACACCTCTGGTGTCAATATATTCACAAACTAGTCCTCAACATATGGTTCAAATCTAAGAGTGAACAACTTTTCAAATACAGTTGATAAATTGAAGCCTATTTGAGAACTTGGATTGCCCACATCTGTCTGCAAAGAAGGACTCAGATTAGTGGGTCCTCTTTGTGCTTGCAGCTATATTTTGGATGTTGACTTTAAATCAAGACAACAAGAGGAAAATAACTAATTGGCTTTGAAAGAGGGTTCATTGCGGGGAACAGATTATAGGAAATTCAGTCACAAAGATTTCTCAACTGGCAACTGCATTTAAACATATGATAAAGATATTGGTAAAGAATAGTACAGGTCTGAATACTTTAAAATTCAATTGTATACTCAGTCCCTGCAATGAGAGTGTGTGGTGACCCTGTTATGGGATTATGCTTAGCGTGATAGGTCCAAAGATTTGATCACCTGATCACCATTCTGTTCTATTCTATGAGAAAACATTTCTGTCCTTATGAGAGCAGTCTTTGCTTCAAGACACATTACATTATAGCAGCCACTGACTTAATTCTAACACTAAAATATTGATGTGGAATATACTTATCTTAGTTTTAAATGATGTAAAAGGTCACTGCGGTGTTCCTACTCTGGAATGAAAGGATCTGACAAATAAATGTTGCAGCTTTTATACAGAAATCCTTTGTTATGGCCATAATTAAAAATATGGTATAATTGACCTAAATAGTACATTAACTGCCTATATATGTTTACCTGATTTAAACTGGTTAGCAACAATGTGTCATTAGTTTTCTCCATGAAAATGTAACACCAGTGTATTTTGTATGTGTAGAACCTCTTTTATAGCTCAGGGAAATGAAACACTATGCCCCACCCCAATAGCCCACTTAAAGACTTAAAGTCATGGTCTTATGCCTCATTTTTGCAGTTGTCCCATAATCACAAAAATATATGCCATGGACTATAAGCTAAAGTCTCCATTTTATCCTTAGGAGTTACCCCAAAGCGACGAGTTGCTACAGAAGAGCAAGTCGTTTTTCCTCTTCTTCATGGGTGAGTACCGTAAACAGTGTTTTAATTTTTTTAGTTCCAAAGCAGTCTGTTAAGTGAGGGAAGCATTACTATAATCATTTTAATTATGTATATATGCCAAATATTAATCTAATGTTAAAATCAGAGGGATTTTATATGTCAACGTATTAGTTTTACTTAATTTCCTTTATTTTAGTTAATTAATTTTTTTTATTATTAAAAAGGTGGTTACTATGCAAAATATATAAGGAAATATAAGGAAACATTGAAACCAAGAAGACAATCATCTTTTTAACTTAAAATAAAAAATAAATGGTGCACAATAGCAGTATTCTTTAAGTTATTATAGTGTATAATTAATTCTGTTTTATTTTCATATTTTATTTATTTTTTTCAGTTGGAGACGAGAGATTCGTGTGCGGAAACTTGACAACCGTCTGAAAGGAGAAACGTGGTACTACACTCCCTGTGGGAGAAGAATGAAACAGTTCCCTGAGGTCATTAAGGTAAGGCTTAATCCTTTCAGCCCTTCTGATATATAGCAACTAGTTAACCAGTCAGTTCTGTCTAGTAGCCATTTTATATCTCATTGGATTTTACTTAAGGAATTTTGCTTTAGGGATGTGTAGGCTAGAACGATTGCTAGCTAATAGCTAACATGCCATGAGCTCTACTATCATTAAGTTTTGGCCTAAAAATGGTATTTGGATGGATAGGTGGGGATTTTCCATTTAAAGTGTTCTATTTATTGTGTAGGATTATTTACTTATTTACTGTTATAGCAATAAAAGTAACTATGCTTAACAGCATTGCAGATTTTCTTTAATTAAGAGCTAAGAAAATATAAAATGACAGCTGTATATCTATAACTGTTTAGGCAACATATTTAAGATATTTTTTTCAGATGGCTACGATGGTCTAGGTTATCTGCAGAAACAGAATCAGCAATTTTGTCACATCTTGATTCACCAGAGCATAATGACCAGACTTTTTGCTGTAATTTTTTGTCTTTTTCTTTTATTAACATTGTCTTTACATTTAAATCATGATATCAAAGCTCATCACTGAAAACATATTATCAAAATGAACACTGGGACTGATGGACATTGCAGAACCATCAGTGCATATGCATATAATTTCTTGTTGAGTTGTGTTATATTAACCATTTTAATCCAGACTTGGTATATGTTTTTTAGTACCTGAAGAGGCATGAGAAAACTCTGAAGGGGGTGACAAGGGAGCACTTCAGTTTTAGCCCACGTATGCCTGTGGGGGACTTCTATGAAGAGCGAGACACACCTGAGGTCTGTGGGAAGAAAGCTTTGTAGGATTATAAAAAAAGCATTTATTTGTTACACATGCACTTACTGAGAACCTTATTAGTTATCTAATCAGCCAGTCTTGTTTGTCACAATAGTGCTCAATCCTCATCTCCACACCCCATGGCGTACAAACATGGCTGCACACTGGCACACTTCAAATTCTAATTACATAATCTGTTCCAAATTACACCCACACCCCATATAAAGAGATTTTGGACATTTACTCTTTGAGTGTGCTCAATACCAGAATTAACAAGCATTGCATTTGTTGCATCTTGTTTTGCATCTAGTTTTTTTCTGGCTTTTGCTATTGCCCTTGATATAGATTACCTGATCTTTTTAAGGGTTAAGGACTTTGCTCAAGGGCCTTGTTGGCACTGGGTCTTGAAACCCCAGTCTTCTAATTGGTAACCCACAGCCTTTATCCACTGTGCCACCATTGCCTCATGTTTTTACTGTATTAAATCTATTTTTATATAAGTGACTGCATGCTTATCTGTGTTACTATGTGACTATAGACTATAATCAAGTTAGCTTATAAGACTATTATAAGACTATAATCAAGTTAGCTTACCAGGAAGTATGAATTACTGGTATTACCAGAAACCTCTAAGTAAGTCTCGTTCACATAAATTATTTTAATTATAAATAATATATATTATATTATCTTAAAATGTTGCTTTCATTCATTGATGTATTTTGGGAAGGCATTTGTAATAGACTTATTTTTATGACTTGCAGGGAAAGAAATGGTTCCTCTTAGCCAATGAAGAGGTCCCATCCATGATTATGGCAATAACTGGTAGACGTGGTCGCCCTCCCAACCCTGACAAAGAAGTCAAGCCTCAGTCTAGGGCCCGTCAGGCCAGGGGGAACTCGCATAGGCATCCTGGCAGACCTCCCAAATTAAAAGTGGTCAATCTACTGCCCAAAATAGATGGCAAGCTGCAGAAAGGATTGGAGGAAAAGGGTGAGACTTTTTTAGCCTGGAATTTCCTATAAAAAAGAAGCAGAATGTATGGATATATGGCATTTAAATGGTGTAAGACTGGAATAAATTTTACATAAAGTAAAATCACAAGAGAACATATTTTTCTCCTTACTTTTTCCTCAGGGGAGCTTGCAGAGGATGATAATGGTAAACTGTCCAAAACCAAGAAGAGAATGAAGAAAAAGGTGAAGTAGCTTTTGATTCTCAATTAATGGCAGTGTCAAATTTCAGTATTTGATGGTGCTGGGGTTAATACCATGTTTATAATTAATTTTACCCAGAGGTAGCATATGAAATGAAAAAATCAGTAGACCTAAAACAGAATCTTGGAGAACACCAAACTTTTCCTTACTGTGAATAGAGCAGTCACCATTTACATCCACAAATGCGTCTACATTTACAAACTGATAATGATCAGTCAAATAAGACCTGAGCCAGGAGAGAACCGTTCACTCCAAGAACATTTTCTAGTCTATCAATGAGAATAGTATGATCAAAGCTGCACTAAAATGTAAGCAAAACAAGCAAGGAGACACAATCCTTATCAGGCACCAGTAGTGGGTAATTTCCCACGTTAACCTGCACTTTGTCTGTGTTATGATGAGGCATATATCCTGACTTAAACATCTCATGAATGTTATTCCTGTGTAGTTATAAGCATAACTGCTGTGCTGAAATCATTTCTAGGATCTTGGAGATAAAGGAGGTTTGATATTGGCTCATAATTGAACAGGTGACAGGTGTCAAGGTCAGGGTATTTTTGCTTTCAGTATGATCAAATTTTATGTTATTTAGGTTACTAAAACAAACTTTCTGAATATTTCTAGTTTCTATATTTCTGTTGTTTAGTTTGGGTATAGATATGGTGTCTCAATATGATGTAACTTGAGGGGCATTGCCATGCAGCTAGTCGATAGATGGTTTAGTCTGCTTGTCTGCTCCCTGGCCTTGGCTCTGGATTGTCACCAATTAACTATTTTATTCTCTATGTTGCAAGAAATGAGAGCAGTACTTTTCCAAGTGGAGTGGATACCTTCCCACCCTAACAGGCCATACTTACTCTTAAATCTGCTCTAATTAGCTGTAAAGCCTACACTATTTTCAGAGCACAACCTGGACATCCAACAGTTCCATAGCCATAACCACATCTAAACTATATCACCATGCCAAATTGGGTTGGGAGCATTATATTTAAAAGAATAGTGCAAGAAAACATGTAAATTAATGCTCAGATCTCCACATATCTGAAACATTGTGCCTGATGTAATGAAAAGTATTAGCAATTACAGCATGTGGTGTGTGTTGTGTTGCTTCTACTTTTTGCAGCACTGTGCTTACTCTCTTGCTCACTCTACTGACTCTCTTGCTCCTTTTTTTTGCTCCAATGACTCCCTTACTTTCCTTGCCTTCTTAATGTCACTTTGAAATTGGAAACAAGCTGCATTGTTTGCTCAGTCACTTTATATAGATTTTGACATTGCTCTTTTGTATCACTTGCTGTGTTTGTGGTTTTTGAAGCTCACCCTGGCCACCTTGTACATGTCTGTCACCTTGTAACTCAGATTCTAATTTCTCTTACATAGGCAAGAGTGAAAAAAGTGGAAGATGCTAACAACAAGAAGATCAAGCAAGAGAAAGTAAAAGCTAAGGTAATGTGAAGCAGAAGAGCACAACAAAGTAAATGTTGGGTAGACCTGTAGAAAATGTCAGATTAAATAATAAACATAGCACAAAAGTAAGGAAATTTGTGTTTGGTAGATTATTTCTTTGTTGTAACAATGCTTCTTCCAAATCTTGGCAAATGTGGATTGCGCCCATGAAAAATGTGCCAAATCTTCTCTGCCATTACCAAACAGCTTATTTTGCTGTTGCTATTGTTTTGTGCTTCTGGTACCCCTGGTGCAATCAGGTGCCTGATTGCCGATCTCCGGTCTCATCGGGTTGCCAGAAGGCCTGCCGTGACTGCCCTTCACCGTCAGTCTCTTTTACACTCGTGTCGGCAACATGTGTATTGGAACCTGAAAATGTGGAGAAACATTATTTTCAGTGATGAGTCCAGATTCTGCCTATGGCAGTTGGATCATAAGTGTGGAGAAGATGCGGAGAACGTTTGATTGCTGCACTGATAGAGTAACATCTTTTGGTGGAGGCAGTGTGATGGTGTTGGGTGGCATCGCCCTCACTGGAAAAACAAGGCTTGTCATCATTGGAGGCAATCTAAATACAGAGGGATATAGAGATGAAATTCTGCAACCAGTGGCAATCCCATATCTGGCAATATCTATATCAAATGCGGGTTGAAGAATGGGATGCCATCCTACAGCAGTGTGCCAGGCTGTTATGGCTGTGTATGGTTCTTCCACATGCTACTGAGGCTCCTGTTTGTTAAATGAATAAATTGTTAAATTGCCAATATGCCTTGTTTCTTCAAACTTCAATCATCCAGTCCACCAAACAAGTCAATGGCAGAATAAGCTGTTTGGCAATGGCAGAGAAGATTTGGCAAATTTTTCATGGGCACAACCCACATTCTCAGCTCCACTGCTCATCCCACAAATGCAGGTTCTAAAAAAAAACACAAAAGTGGCACCTTTTAAAAGGGAAATTAACAGGCTTTCCAACGTTATATCATTTATTGCTTAAAAGCATTGTTACAACAAAGAAATAATCTACCAAACACAAATTCCTTACTTTTTGTGCTATGTTTACATTCACAATATTGTGCATATTTATTTAGTTATTTATTTAAAAGCAAAATCCATGTTTATGTCCATGTCTTATGTTTAGTCACCTGACATGCCATGTCCTACTAAATTCTTTGGTCTTGATCTTGGTTTCTTGACACAGGGAAGATGGAACTCTGACCATGATTTTTATAGCTTGTAGCATGACTACCACTAAATTGCTCAAAACATAAAAATAGTAAAACATAAAAATTGCTATTGCTAAAAGAAAATGTTTAAATATGTGAAAAATGCACTGAATAGTGCTCAGTGAGATGTTCATAGCTTGGGATGTTTTTTTTATAACCCTGCTTTACACTTCACCACAACTTTATCCTTGACCAGACTGGTGTGTTCCTTGGTTTACATGATGCTGCTTGTTCAACAATGTTCTCTAACAAACCTCTGAGGCCTTCACAGAACAACTATAGTTATGCTGAGATTAAATTACACACAGGTAGACTCTATTTACTAATTATGTGACTTCTAAAGACAATTGGTCACACTGGATGTAAAACACAAAAGTAAAATAATGTGGTTGAATACTTTTGCAAGGCACTGTCAACCCTTGCAGTGTGAGGGTTTTTAACTACAGTGTTCTCTGTATAGAGAGTATTCTGGCATAGAGAGTCTCTCTGAGCAGCAGAAACTAGCTCAGTTTTTTGGCTTTCTCTCTGGGAGAGAGCTCAGTTGTGGTTGGGAAGACACAAGGGGAGAACTTTACATCATCCAAGGTCCTTGTTACTAAGTTGTACAAGTTTTGGAGCCAGAGGGGAACTATTTGGTGTTCCCAGGAAGAGAATGGTTCAGAACTTCATAATGCGCCACACATTTTCAATGGGAGACAAGTCTGGACTGTAGGCAGGCCAGTTTAGTACCTGCACTCTTTTACTACGGAGCCACACTGTTGTAACACGTGCAGAATGTGGCTTGGCATTGTCTTGCTGAAATAAGAAGGGATGTCCCTGAAAAAGACGTTGCTTGGATGGCAGTATATGTTGCTCCAAATCCTGTATGTACCTTTCAGCATTAATGGTTCCTTCACAGTTCTGCAAATTACCCATGCCATGGGCACTAACACACCCCCATACCATCAGAGATGCTCCGGACAGTCCTTTTCCTCTTTGGACCGGATGACACGATGTCCATGATTTCCAAAAACAATTTGAAATGTGGACTCGTCAGACCACAGGACACTTTTCCACTTTGCATTAGTCCATCTCAGATGAGCTTGGGCCCAGATAAGCCGGTGGCGTTTCTGGGTGGTGTTGATATATGGCTTTCGCTTTGAAAGGTAGAGTTTTAACTTGCACTTGTAGATGGAGTGATTAACTTTGTTCACTGACAGTGGTTTTCTGAAGTGTTCCTGAGCCCATGTGGTAATATCCTTTACAGATTGATGTCGGTTTTTAATGCAGTGCCACCTGAGGGATCGAAAGTCACAGGCATTGAGTGTTTGTTTTCGGCCTTGCCACTTGCTAAGATTTCTCCAGATATCTCTCTGAATCTTTTGATGATATTATGGACTGTAGATGATGAAACCCCTACATTCCTTGCAATAGCACATTGGGAAACATTCTTAAACTGTTGGATTATTTGCTCACACAGTTGTTCACAAAGTGGTGAACCTCACTCCGTCCTTGCTTGTGAATGACTAAGCCTTTCGGGGATGCTCCCTTTATACCCAATCATGACACTCACCTGTTTACAATTAACCTGTTCACCTGTGGAATGTTCCAAACAGTTGTTTTTTGAGCATTCCTGCCCCCGTCCCAACTGTTTTGGAACGTGTTGCAGGCATCTAATTCAAAATTAGTGAATATTTGCAAAAAACAAATATTCAAAAGATGATCCGTTTGAACATGAGATTTCTTGTTTTTGTAGTGTATTCAATTGAATATGGGTTGAAAAGGATTTGTAAATCATCATATTCTGTTTTTATTTATGTTTTACATAATGCCCCAACTTCATTGGAATTGGGGTTGTATTTATTTACATAAAGAAATGAGGAATTGTCTGCAGAGAATCCTCCCATTTTTCAGGGTACAGGTTTTTTGTTTATAACACTGGGCCACACCCTTTTTGTCTTGGCGGATTTGACCAATAGGATTTTGTCCGGCTTATGATGCTTTGAATGCAATAGCTAATAGTCACCCCACCTTTTCTGCCAGAAAAAACAGCTGTAGCTCATTAATCAGAGGGATGCCTGCTTTGTGTCCTTCTAAATAGTTGCGCTCTAATTGTGATGTAATTTCAGGAAGTTGTAATTTCAGTTGGTTTCAGTCCAGCCTTGAGAAAGGAAGTGTTTGTCATTTGTCAGCAAAATACTGTACACTACACTATCAGAGAGCAGCTGTTGTTTGTCATACAGGGCAACCAGCATGCAGTGGATTAAGCTCTAGAATTTTGCACACTGGCTGCTCAAATCAGATGTAAGGAGCCAGTGTTGAAAGCAGCCTTTTGGCATGGACTGAATGCCAAGGTGCTCTTGAACCTGGCATGCCAAGATGAAATTCTGTCTCTTGAATTGTTTCTTGCTGTTTAGCTTGAAAACTTGCTTTGAAACCACCAAGTTTCTTGCAGTCTAGTGTGCCGGCCCTCTGCTTCTAATGCACCTGAGCCCATCCAAACTAAGCTTTACAGAGAGAGAGAAGACAGGTAGTGAACAGATTTGCTTGTACAGCAGTGGAGACAAGGACCTGATTCAAGAGTGTCAACAGTGCCAGGTCAGTGATCCTGAGAGAACCCTAACCAAAGGATGTTCTATTACAGAGAATCTTTATTTTTTCTTTATTCATTCACACTGAATGTTGTAGAAGAATGCTTAGACAGGTTCTCTGTCTCCTAGTGCTGATCACCCATGTGGCTCCAGGACATTTCATGGACAAAAGGCACTGCCTCACAAATCACGATCTCACTCCATGTAATACAAAACCCCCTAAGCATCAATGCCAATGGTAGTCCATTTAACACTGGGACCCTTACACACTGGACCACGACATTGCAGCACCCTGCACCATGAGTAGATTTCCTTTGCCATCACAACAACCACTAAGCACCCAGCCATTCTTGGCTTGCCCTGGATGCCACTTCATGATCCATGCATTTCCTGGTTTGAGAGACAAATCATGCATTGGTCCATCTACTGTCATGAAAAATCTTTTAATCTGCCCCATAGAATTCATGGCCATTGAAAGACCTGGGACCATGTCACCCATCATCATTTTACCCGAATGAGAGAAGCCAGTAGCTTGCCTCCACCGCATGCATATGACTGCACCATCAACCTGGCTGGCACCACACCCCCAAAACAAGGCTACATTCAAGCCTGCACATCACTGGCTTCTGCTGGGTTCTTATTTTTTGGAAAAGAATGATGGAGTCCTGTGAACTTGCATACATTATGTGGGGCTCAACCAGTTCACAGTGAAATACAACTCATCCCTTCTACATTGGAACAGTTGTGCAGCAAATACTTATATTTTTATCCACTTGATCTACACAGTGCATGCAACCTAATGCATATTCATGTAGGACATGGGTTTTAGCACCACCTCTGATGACTTTGAATATCTGCCATACGTCTTCACTTCTCTCTGTCTTTCTATGCCTGATTAACAATGTCCCGATGGGTATACTTGGTCATAGCCTACATTGAGGTTACCAAAATTTATTCCCCATTCCATGAAGCCCATGTCTACTATGTAGAGGGTGTCCTCGCTTGCCTCCTGCAACAACCACTTGTATCTTAAGGCACAGAAGTGTGAATTTAGTTTAACCAAGTTTTGTCCCTGGGCTATATAATTAGTGCTGAGGGAGTCACCATGGATTGGAAAAAATGCAGGCAGTCACATAATGGTTGATTCCTCAAACTGTGAAGGACTTCCAAAGATTTCTTGACTTTGCAAAATTTGTCAGAGACTCTTCCAGCCTTGGTGCAAGAAACTGAATTCCTATTACTTTGGCTAAAGCCTGCCAAGCCCAGTCGCCTTGGAGAGTCTGTGCTAGCCATAAACCCCTGGAACCCCTGGTCATCGCTAGTCAACTAGCCTACATTATAAAGTTGACCATGATCAGGAGGGCTATAGACCTGAGGAGCAGTCCTGGATCCCACTTAAGGACATCCTAAAGCCCCTTCACTCTCAAGAGCTCCATACTCAGCAGCCCAATCGTCCTGGCCATAGGGAGGTTTGGGCGAAGGGACGTTCTGTCAGGTCTGTGCAGAGTTCAGCACCAGACTCTGTTTGCCAAAATGCCTTGCAGACTAGAAACATGGAAGCTGAGGACTCATAGCAATATGTACAGATTGTTGCATCTCCTTATTATCACTTCTGTGTTGTATGCAGTATGCATGAATGATGGCTTTTAGGATGTGGTAAAGTACAAATTAATATTCAAATATGTTATATATGAAATTGGAATATAATTTTAAAGGCTTGTTATCCCTAATGTGGGTATGATTATAAGTTTATATTATTAATATATTATGGATTGCTTAATTCATAGTCTCAAGAATACTTTCTGTATGGTATGCAAATTTCTGATCTGTGACCCTATTGTTGAATCCAGACAATGCCACAGCCATTAAAGACAATACCAGAGGAAGCAAAATTGTCTGTTTTCTGGGTGGGAACAATGGCATACATTCTTTCATCTGTCAGTCACACAAACACTAATCATGCGTGTATGCAAACTCATGTACCCTGGAGAAAGCACATGTAGTGCTTTCCTCCAACTGTGTTATGCTGCACTTTGACACAGCAAATCAAAACCTTACAGGTGACTGGCTACATATGTTGGTGAAAACATGTTAGCCTTTACCCTCCCCAATTGGTAGTTGTTGTATGTCTGAGAAGATCTGGATGGTAAGTGGGAAATGGCAGTTTACCACACTGGGAAGAAAATGTCAAACAAAAATCTAATCCAGTTTTTTGTATGTGAACAGTTGGAGAATGCCAGAGAGCCCATGCATGAGGACCAAGTCAAATATTTAGACAGAGACTACCAGCCATTCAATGATCGACCAAAGAAGCCAGGCTGTAGAAGGAAGGTTTCTGTAGAGCATTGTCCTGAGAAGGTCGGTCCTTTGAAGAGGGTAGCAGGAGCCCGTAGCAAGGCTAAAGCTCTGGCTAAGGCTCGGGCTGAAGCAGAGGCTCAAGCGCAAGCTGCCCTGGCAGCTAAGAGGCAGGCGGAAAGGAGGGCAGAGGCCAAGAGACGCTTGGAAGAGAGGAAGAGGCAGCAAAAGATTCTAGAGGAGCTGAAAAAGCCAATTGAGGACATGTGCCTCACTGACCACATGGTGAGTGCATAAAAGTATGTTTATTATAGTCTTTTTGTTTTTATTTTTATTAGAATTCTAAGATGTCAGAACCTTGCTTTTAACCAAAGATTATAGGCAATAGCAGTTTATTTATAAAAAAAAAATATCATAAACAAATCATGCCTTTCTAATCAATTAAATTGTTTGGTGTGTTATCAAACAAGCCTCTTCCAGAGTTGTCTCGTATCCCAGGACTCGTGCTGTCAGGTGTCGTTTTTTCCCACTGTATCACAGTGGTAGAGTTCCTGCACAGCTATGGGAAGGTCTTGGGTCTTCAGGTGCCTAAGGATATTCCAAGTCTGGCCAGCCTTCAGGAAGGTCTACTCGGAATAGACAAAAGCCAGGGTGAACTTCTTGACCTGGTAGTAAATCTGGTCAGTGCTGTGTTGCACAATCCTGGTTTGCCATCATGTTATCAGGTGTGTTGATATTGTTAAGAATTATCAATGAGTATGAATTGGTGACCATATGCTGTAGATCTTTATACTTTGTTATATATATATATATTTTTTTGTTTTACTAAAGATTTGCAAATTCTGGCCATTATTTTGATCCAAGTTTTACCAATAAATTAAACTGAAAATAGTTCTTAAAGATTTTCTTCTGTTTGTTATTATGGCTAATGTTACATTTCTCCTGAAATCACATTTTACCTGAATTGTATGCATGTTACTGAATAAGCTTGATGATGTGCATTAATAGTAAAAAAAACAAAACTTTTTTTGTAGTCCTTGAAGATCCTTGGTGAAAAGCTGGTGGATTTGGAACTGAGCCACAACACAGTGTCTGAGGTGCTCCGGGTCCTTCTGGAATCTCATGGATTTAAGAGGGATGTATGCAATAGTCTCCGCACCAAAAGTTTCCAAACCCTGAGCCCTGAGGTTAAGGCCTCTATTCTGGCATTCCTGGTGGAGGAGCTCAATGCCAGCAACATGGTCATTAAGTAAGATATGAACAAATCATTAGTATATCAATGGTATATATACAGGGGTTAGACAATGAAACTGAAACACCTGTCATTTTAGTGTGGGAGGTTTCATGGCTAAATTGGACCA
>JAOVVG010000018.1:13921444-13936717 GCA_028566375.1 Leptodoras nelsoni
TCTTGGCTTTCTCTCAATGAGCTTCAAGAGGTAGTCACCTGAAATGGTTTTCCAACAGTCTTGAAGGAGTTCCCAGATGTGTTTAGCACTTGTTGGCCCCTTTGCCTTCACTCTGCGGTCCAGCTCACCCCAAACCATCTCGATTGGGTACAGATAGAGACTGTAGTCCATCTGTTTTTCTGCAGACTTTGGTAGCCCCCCTTTTTTGCTGTTCTTCAGTGGTCAGGATGATTGCCAGTACTGCAGTGACCTTGATGTGGTTGCCAGCACTGCAGTGTCCTTGATTGAAAAGTCTGCATTTGTGTTGGATTTCCTGCTTACAGATGTATAGAGCTGATACAGTATGAAGACATGTATGTGTAAATATATGCACAAACATAATAAGGGCATGTGTGTGTACAGGCGTGCCAGGTATGCCATAAGGGGGATAATGATGCATGTCTACTGCTATGCGATGGCTGTGATCGTGGATGGCACATGTTCTGTCTGAAGCCAAAGTTCACTCAGGTGCCAGAAGGTGACTGGTTCTGTCCCACCTGCAATTCTCTGGTAATGTAGCATGAAACTCAATACCTTACAAGCTAATAGCAAGTAAAACTCAGCTATGTATCATTTCAAATTTTTTTATATTTGCTGTATTTCACATGCTTATTTGTATCATTTCTAAGAACACTGGTGAAGATTCTCCTCCAAAACTATCAGCCCGGCAGAGAGCAAAAGCGCGAAAACGAAGTGCCGCTTATGGAGGTGAAAGTTCAAATGAAGAGCACCGACATAGCCTGAACTTGAATCCATGGCAAAAATATGGCACTGCCCCCTCCAGCGGGACAAGCTACTCCCCCTCCAAACGTAGACGCATGGCTACACGAAACCAGCCTGACCTCACATACTGCGAGTGAGTTTTGAGATTGCTCTGCAATCTTTTTTGTTGTTGTTTTTTTTTTGGTTTATATTCCATTGAATTTTTTGCTCAGTTTTTGATTTGAAAAATCTTTGGCTCCTCCACATCAGTGTCTTTGTATCTACCTAGTTTTACAGAACAAATTGTTTGCTGTATTATTACAAAACTACATTTTGTTTATGGACACATACTACATTGCTGTTCTACTTTATGGACACATATGATGTTCCTGTATCCAGCAAATGTAAAGCATCTACAGTTTGATTTCCACTGCTAGCAAATGTTCTTATTATAAAATATATTGTATAACAATATTTTTTGGCAAGCAAACACTTGCATAACCAAAATAGTAAAATATTATTATACATGTTCTGTACAAGACATTTCAACTGCTTTGTTAGAATTTGCATATGCATGATTTATACTAATAATTACGCTGATAATACAAATGCTGTTGTAATATTTTACACACAATTTAGTAATAATAACATTAATAAAAAGCGATTGTAGGTGTAGCACATGCAATAAAGGTATTAAGAGGACAAAGGTAATAAAGGTAATAAGAGGAGTACTAGAGTACTACAGAGAGATTTATGATTTATATGCATGTAGAGATATAGCAATGACTGCACAGTCTATATAAATAAACACTGCTCAAAAAAATAAAGGGAACACTAAAATAACACATCCTAGATCTCAATGAATAAAATAAGGGCCCACTGCACCAGCATATGGTCTCACAGTGGGTCTGAGGATCTTGGGTCCTCAGGATTAAGAAATTCCCATGTAGCCATGGGAATAGCCATAAAATAGCCATGTAGTCTGCCTTTACAAACATTTGTGAAAGAATGTCATTCTAAAGAGCTCACTGATTTTGAGTGTGGTACTGTAAGTGGATGCCACCATTGCAAGTTCCTTCCTAAATATTCCACAATCAACTGAGTGGTATTATTGAAATGTGGAAGTGTTTAGGAACCACATCATCCATGAATTGGCAGACTACACAAAGTTACACATGCAAGCCTTATATCACCAAGCACAATGCCAAGCATTGGGTGGTGTGGTGTAAAGCATGTAGCCACTGGACTCTGGAGCCGTGGAGTTCTCTGGAGTTATGAATCATGCTTCTCTATCTGGCAGTCTGATGGATGAGTCTGGTTTGGCAAATGCCAGGAGAATGTTACCTGCCTGACTGCATTGTGCCAGCTGTCAGGGGTTGGCCAAGGCCCCTAAGTTCCAGTGAAGGGAAATTTTAAGGCTTAAGCATACCAAGACAATTTTGGCTATTGTATGATTCCAACTTTGTGGAAACAGTTTGGGGAAGTGAGAGGAAGAGGCCACTTGTTTATGACAATTTGGTAGCCTTTTATAGAGCACTTGCCCAAAGATATTATGAATACTATAATTAAAGGTCATCACTGTGCGCATGGTATAAAGGGATATATGTGTATATATATATATGGTTAATTGTGAAGAAGTGGAGGTGCTACTGTTACTATTTTTTTCTTCATCAAAGAAAAAACCCTATTTGCAGAAAAGTTGGGGCACTTTCTCAAAATGCAATAAAAACTGTAATTTGTAAATTCATTTGAAGCTGTATTTAACAGATAAAAGGACACAAACATTTTTCAGTATTTTCAATGATAAACTTAATTCTGTTTGTTAAATACGAACAAATGTAGGTTAGGTCTCCAGGTTGTCGATTGAATGGTTTGAAGTTCAAGCCTCATGACTGCTGCTGTTGGGCCCTTGAGTAAGGCCCTTATCCTGGTTAATGGGAGGATTGCATTAGGAAGGGCATCTGGCATAAAAACCTGTACCAGATTAAGACGTAGTGACCCCAAGAATGGGAGGAAGTCGTTTAAAGGAAAATATATATAAACAAATTTAGAAATTGATGTCTACAACACTCCTAAAAAAAGCTGGGACAGAGGCATGTTTACCACTGGGTCACATCACCTTCTTTTTAAGTTAGACTTTTTGTTCCAGTTTTACAAGTGGAATTTTGTCCATTGTTGCTCTGTATAAGACTTGAGCTGCTCAGTAGCCTTTGGTCACTGTAGTTTGGTACTCTTCTTTATAATGCACATGTTAAATAGAAAACAGATCTGGACTTCAGACAGGCCATGCTTTTGTACCTCATGCAGAATGAGGCCTGGCATTTTCCTGCTGAAACAGACATGGAGTTCCTGGGAATAGGTGATGACAGCATAGGTTGATGACAGCATAAGTTTCTCCAAAGCATCCAATACAATAGGATGATCTAGAGAGGTCGGACAATTTTCATATACTTATTTCTCAGATGTTAGTTTGATTAGAGTAGTGACTGGTGGGAAAAAGCTAGCTCAACTGATGCCCTTTTAGTCAACATGGAGCAGTGGTCAGCATGTTCATTGTTGAAAGAATTTTTTTTAATGGCGACTCTGTGATTGCTACTCAACGGCTATTTGATATTAAGTTCAATATTCTTCTTCACGGTGCTGTGCCCTCTTGGAATGCTATTTAAAAATGAGTTGAACATTTTCATAACAACGCTTCTGCCCTGAAAACAAAACCATTAGGCAAGCCACGTAGAATCCAGATACCAGAAATGTTGAAAGAGTGAGTGCATCTATAATAAGGAGTCTGTATTGTTTAGCTAGGAAACATTCTCTTGCTTTGATTTCCAACACAAGCTGTCTGTTTCAAACTTGTTTATATTAAACAGGGAATTAAGTTCATTGTTGAAAACGGCAACATCCTGATAATCCTTTGTTTGTCCTTTTCTCTGTTATATTAGGGTTCAAGTGAATTAAAAACTTAGATTTCAGTTTGTATTTTATTTTTAGAAAGCGTCTCAACTTTTCTGGATATGGAGTTTTTATTTATTTCCCAACTTTTCTTTCTTTTCTTGATGATCTGGCTGAAGGTTATGGATGGATATATGCATGTTTATCTATACTGTGTTTGAATTGCTTTTCATTTGTGTAATCTTTTCAAATCCAATAAAACAGTCTAGTTAGAAAGCAACAGTGTTACATTATGGATTGTATTGTACAGGTAGTGGTAGCTCAGTGGTTGACATTAGACCACTGATTGGAAGGTCATGAGCACCACCAAGCTGCCACTGTTGGGTACATGAGTAAGACCCGTAACCTTCAGCTGCTCAGTTGTATAAATGAGATCAGTGTAAGTAATAATGGATAAGGGTGTCTGCCAAATACCATAAATGTAAATGTTAAATGTATGTGTGTTTTCCTCAGAATTATTTTGATGGAGATGGAGTCCCATGCTGATGCTTGGCCCTTTCTAGAACCAGTCAACCCCCGACTTGTGCCTGGCTACCGCCGCATCATTAAAAACCCTATGGATTTCCTAACAATGCGGAAAAGGCTTATCCAGGGAGGGTAAGATTCAGTGTGGATGTGTAATGTATGTGTGTCTCCCAAGTAGCAAAAGCCATTCATGATTGGAAATTAAATAAATCAAAATTGGCCATGCTCACAGGGAGTGAAGAGTGCCATACTCTCTCATATCAAACACAGCAACATTATGATTGATATCATTGTGTCACTAGCCACTAGGGACACTAGCCAATCATGGGCATCTGTGAGCTCACACATACACAAGAGGGTGGGAGTGTGTTACATCACCCCTGGATGTTGCAAAAGCACCAGTTTGAAAAGTGGCTCAGAGGAAGCCTTCACCCTTCCTCAGTGGCAGCTGATGAGGAGAGATACCCGGTGGGGAGAAAATTGGGGGAAAAGACAAAAAAGTTTGTATGTCCCTTTCATTAAACTGAGATGGAAATGAACACATGACCTTTGCTTTGACCTTGATCTTTGCTTTTCATTGTGCTCAGTTAAATAGTGTCATTTTAAACAACCAATATGATTACCTTGTAAGTCATCATGTTTTCCAGTTTTTACTTGTAGTAACTTCAATACATTTATGTGTTCCTTGTTGCAGTTATTGTACTATTGAAGAGTTTGCCGCAGACGCTCAGCTAGTCTTTAACAACTGTGAGCTCTTTAACGAAGACACATCAGAGGTGGGCATGGCCGGACACACCATGAGGCGCTTTTTTGAGAGCCGCTGGGCAGAATTCTATTCAAACAGAGAAAAGTAGAGGGCCTGCATTTGGGGAATTAATATTTGAACATCTACCAAACCCCATTCATAGCAGGAAAGTGTAATTCTTAATTTCAGGTCTTTGAAAGAGAAAGAAAACATAAGAACTGGGAATTACATATAGCATACTCCAGGTAAATATTAAATAATGCTGTAAAATGCAAAGACAATGTGTATTTTCTTTTTTGTGCCCATCATAATGAAAAACTACAATGTGTACTGGGCTGCACCATTGTTAAAATTGCCTAATCAGACACCAGTTCATTAGTCATACTTATACCTCACCTGGTTCATGTTTATTTGAAAATGATGAAGAAATGTCATGTTTGTCTGGAACTTTTGTTTACTGTGCTTAATGTGTACATTTTAATATACTTTTTACTACTAACTTTAATGAAGCAGATTCCTAGATTCTTTTTAAGATATACAGTTGCAGTCAGAAATGTAGATACACTCAGCCATTCATTTTCTAGGGAAGAATGTATGTTCAACATACACCTTCAGTAGAAAAAAGAACAAGAATTTGGTGCACAAGTTTACATTTTTTTGGGGGGTGAGGGGGATCTGAACTCCAAGGTTTCTTAACTTCCTGTTAGTGGTCATGATTGACTACAGCTGGTAAACTTCTGACTGCAACTGTAGATACTTGATCATGCAGCCGAACTTTGTGTGATCAAATGACGGGATCCATTAACCAACAACATTACATACTTTGGCTACCTAATTTAAAATATACAATAAATATGGAATGAAATCAGAGTCAGCAGAACCTGAACCTGAATTTGTGATGCTTTGAAAACAGAATGGTTTTGTGAAATGTTTTAAAGTAACTACGAGAGCATCACTGCTGCTGCTTGTCTGGTTCAAATCTAGAGCATTGTCAGGCATTAGGCTAGGACTGGCCTGATTAATGCCCTAATCTGACTGAACAAAATATATTGTAAATCCGTATTCATCTAAATTAAATTTGGATCATGAAAATATAAAAAAAAGAGCTGGGGTCTTATTTCTCAACCTTGCCTATGCATTATTTTTTATGGAAAATGTGTGACAATTGACTTTGTAGAAGCAGAATAACAAAAGTATTTTTAATTTTTATAAAATTTATCCCTCAAGGAAAAAATTGATAAGGCTTAAGGCTATGCATATACAGCATTTCTACATACTCCTGACCATACATAAGCAAGAAGGAACATGTCATAGTCAATTTATCTGCAATTTTAACAATGGACATTGTCCCAAAGCAACTTGCATAAAATCCAGACATAACTTTTGAACTTTTAATTTTTCCTTAAATGTTATACCTAATGAGCAAGCCAGGGGCAACAGTGGCAAGGAAAAAAATCTCTGAGATGTGAAGAGGAAGAAACCTTTAGAGGAACCAGACTCAAAAGGTATCCCAGCTGATTGCACCTGATAGTACAATAATAAATAATCCCTACTATAACTGTGTGCAATATAGTGAAAAAACTGATAAATCCATTAAAGTTTTAATGTGAAGTCTACTTAAAGTTCTAAACTGTTCATTGATGGAGATTTGACTGATGTAGTGCAAATCTGTTCATGGCAGTTAGCCCTAGCCTTCATAAGAAGGCTTATGAAGGCTTATGATAACCTTCAAGGGCATTTCTTCTTCATCATAAGGCAACATGACCACTTCCAGTATTTTGATAAATTTTAACTGGCCCATGGTGCCTACTATGCTATAAATGGGCCTAACCCTATGGCAAACTGTAACCTGTTCAACATGTGTTTTTTTCAGCAATGGTACTTTACATGGGTTTCTTGAAAATAGTTTGGCTCCAAATAATCTTCTGATTGTTGCAGTACTCACAGGTAACTGCTAAACTGTAATCTTCTTTGAATTCCCCAGAGCTTATAATTGGATGCTTCTTTGCCATTCTTGTTATTCTATGCTCTATGTGGATGCCATTCTTGTTATTCTATGATCTATGTGGATGGTAGTATTTCTTTTCCTACCACAAGTTTTGGATTTTGTTTGCCATTTTAAAGCATTTGCGGTCATTTTGGCTGAGCAGCCAATTATTTTCTGCATTTCTTTATATGCTTTCCCCTCTCCAGTCAACATCTTGATCAAAGTTCTTTCTCCTTCAGTGCAATGTCTGGAACCACCCATTTTACTCACTGAGCTAGGGCTAAAAGCAGCAGGTAAATCATTTGCTGCCCTCCTTCAAATAAAGGCCATATTTGACACCTGTTTCTTCACAGAATTAATGACCATTAATTGAACTCCACACTGCAATCCTAAAAGCACAACACACACTAACACACCACATCAGCGTCACAACTGTGCGTGGTATTGTCCAAACATGGAAGCGTTCAGGAAACACAGCAACTCAGCCATGCAGTGGCAGACCGTGTAAACTTAGACAGCAGGGTTGCTGTGTGCTGACATGCATAGTGCATAATTCAACCTCAATTCCAATGAATTATTGTTTTTTGCAAATATTCACTCATTTTGAATTTGATGTTCCAAAACAGTTGGGACAGGGGCATGTTTACTACTGTGTTACATCACCTTTCCTTTTAACAACACTGAATAAGTGTTTGGGAGCTGAGGACACTAATTGTTGAACCTTTGTAGGTGGAAATTCTTTCCCATTCTTGCTTGATGTACAACTTGCTCAACAGTCTGGGGTCTCCATTGTCATATTTTGCGCTTCATAATGCGCCACATATTTTCAATGGGAGGCAGGTCTGGACTGCAGACAGGCCAGGCTAGTACTCGGACTCTTTTACTATGAAGCCACGCTGTTGTAACACGTGCAGAATGTGACTTGGCATTGTCTTGCTGAAATAAACAGGGACGTCCCTGAAAAAGACGTTGCTTAGATGGCAGCATATGTTGCTCCAATACCTGTATTTACCTTTCAGCATTAATGGTTCCTTCACAGATGTGCAAGTTACCCATGCCATGGTAACTAACACACCCCCATACCATCAGAGATGCTGGCTTTTGAACTTTGCTCTAACAATCCGGACAGTCCTTTTCCTCTTTGGCTCGGAGAACACGGCGTCCTTGATTTCCAAAATCAATTTGAAATGTGGACTCGTCAGACCACAGGGCACTTTTCCTCTTTGCATCAGTCCATCTCTGATGGGCTTGGGCCCAGAAAAGGCAGCGGTGTTTCTGGGTATTGTTGATATATGGCTTTCACTTTGCATGGTGGAGTTTTAACTTGCACTTGTAGATGGTGCTACGAACTGTGTTCACTGACAATGGTTTTCTGAAGTGTTCCTGAGCCCACGTGGTAATGTCCGTTACAGAATTATATCAGTGTTTAATGCAGTGCTGCCTGAGGGATTGAAGGTCACGGGCATTCAATGTTGGTTTTCGCCCTTGCCGCTTAGTTGCAGAAATTTCTCCAGACTATCTGAATCTTTTGATGGTATTATGGTCTGTAGATGATGAAATCCCTACATTCCTTGTAATTGCACATTGGGAAACATTGTTCTAAAACTGTCGGACTATTTGCTCATGCAGTTGTTCATAAAGTGGTGAACTTCGCCCCATCCTTGCTTTTGAACGACTGATGTTCCCTTTATACCCAATCATGACACTCGTCTGTTTCCAATTAACGTGTTCACCTGTGGAATGTTCCAAACAGGTGTTTTTTGTGCATTCCTCAACTTTCCCAGTCTTTTATTGCCTCTGTCCCAACTGTTTTGGAATGTGTTGCAGGCATCAAATTCAAATTGAGTGAATATTTGCAAAAAAACAATAAAGTTTATCCATTTGAACATTACATATCTTGTCTTGTAGTGTATTCAATTGAATATGGGTTGAAAAGGATTTGCAAACCATTGTATTCTGTTTTTATTTATGTTTTACACAATATCCCAACTTCATTGAAATTGGGGTTGTAGTCACCAAAGCTCTGCTGTCTCAATAACTGCAGAGTTCCAAACCTCCTCGGGCATTAACATTAGTACAAAAGCTGTGCACTGAATGCTACATGGCATGGATTCCCATGAATGAGCAGCTACATGCAAACATAATGCCAAGCGTTGGATGGAGTGGCGTAAAGCATGTTGCCACTGGACTCAGGAGCAGTAGAAACATGTTCTGTGGAGTTATGAATCACACTTCTCTGTCTGCCAGTGTAATGGATGAATCTGGGTTTGGTGAATGAACATAACATGCCTGACTGCACTGTGCCAACTGTAAAACTTGGTGGGGGAAGGATAGTCCTATGTTTTCAGGGTTGAGTCGCTTGGCCTTATTTCCATTTTGGAGGTATGGCTTTTTGGATGAACTTTTCCATGAAGATCACTTTGGCCAGACTTCTCTGGACAGTAGATGGGTGTACCTGGGTCCCACTGGTCGCTGCCAGTTCTGAGCTAATGGCGCTCTTGGACATCTTCCGAATTTGAAGGGCAATAAGCTTGATGTGTTTGTCATCTGCTGCATTAAGTTTCCTTGGCCAACCACAGCATCTACGATCCTCAGTGTTGCCTGTTTCTTTGCACTTCTTCAAAAGAGCTTGAACAGTACATCTTGAAACCCCAGTCTACTTTGAAATCTTTATCTGGAAGATCCCTTGCTGATGCAGTATAACTACCTTGTGTCTTGTTGCTGTGTCTTCTTCAACAGCCTCCTTTGGTAGCAGAGTTTAGCTGTTCCTCACCCAGGTTTAAGCTCCTACACAGCTGTTTGTTTCAGCTAATAACCGTGTTTCAACCTACATGTGAAATGGATGATCATTAGCACCTGTTTGGTATATCTGGTTGATCATACACCTGACTATAATCCTACAAAATCCCTGACTTTGTGCAAGTGTACTTATAAGAATTGTTGCTGGTTTGAAGGCAAATATATGTATATGTGTATAAAGAGAGAGACTCTTAATACTCTTAAGAGTATTTAATAAAATACTCTTAATTATGTCTGAATGTGTGCTGTGGTATCAGACCCTTTAATTCCTGTAAGTTGTGAGCTGGGGCTTCAATGGATCTGTCTTGCCCCATACTCAGCAAGCCGTGATGCAGTGTGTGTTCCAACACCTTTTTTTACTTGTGACCATGTTACTGTTGCTAGTTCATCAGTTGTCCCTTCTGGTAAGTATTAACCTGTGCATACTGGCAACACCCCACAAGACACCGTTAATTAGACCGTTAATTTTCAACTGCTTGATTATTTTAATTGCTTGAAAATGTTTAACCTGATTTTTTTTTTGTGCCTGATTTTTTAAAACCTGAATATGCAACTGCATGACTTTTTAAAGGAATTGCAATTGCATGCATTTTTAATCAAAACTAAAAAGGCATTATACCAGCATTACCAAAGAATTACCAAATTAGGTTTTGGTTATGGTCACTCTGATTTCATTCCTTAAATAAAGCCCTTTACCCTTCTTAAAATGTTGCAGCTGTACCCTCTGTTTTCCTTCCAAGTTGTTAGAAAAATATCCTTGGTCTACTGGGAAAAATTTATGTTTTATAAAACCATGCTGTACCAACTCTCACATTAGAGTTTATCCTGCAGGAGAAACACAGAAAAAAGTTAGACTTTAGACATTTAGACTTGGTTGTGTTTGGAAAGTAATGCCATAATTCTGCACTGTATGGCTATCTGCCATTTTATTTGCATTAGGTAGTCATCTATCAGATAATCTAACTAGTCACTGAAAGTATTGAGCATTTGAGTCATACAAGATGTGTATATTTAATGCTTGTGTGTGTCTGTGTTTTAACTTGTGTGCATGCTTCTTTTAACTATCAATAATTGGACCTGTAACGTTAGTGAAACACATGGCATTAATAACTTCTTTTATCTTCTGGTAAATCCTGTACCCATGTGTTTGTTCACTATACATATGCTTCAAGTGACTTGAAATTGATCATGTTAAAAAAAAATAGACATACCAGCTTTGAAAAGATGTCTTGAAATGTCAAAGGAAGTGTGCAGGTTATTATTCTGTTTGGAAGTTCATATGGAACCACATCATCAGTAAGCATAATTTTATCCATATACCAATACCATTACCATTTAGAGTGGCTTTAAGCATATTGTATCATGACACAAAGAAGGAGTTTCAGATTAAGCATGGTGAACAGAGGTACACAGACACACTCAAAGAACTACATGCAGTCCTCCAAAGTTCTAACAGTGTGTTGTTTGTATCTACTGTTTAACATTATTCAGCCTAGTGAGATGCTTGTTAAGTGCATGCCCACACATGTATTTTGCTTACATAGAGTAATGCAATGGAAGGTTATGTATATGAGCACAATTCTACAGTTGATTTAATTCCTACAGACTTTGTGGAGTTTTCCCATCTGCTCATTTTGTTGAGTAGCAAAGTAATCCATCACCTTCTGACATTGAACCTCACATTGGTAGACTATAAAGAGGGCCCTGATGGATCTATTTCCATCAAATAGTGATCTAGCTAACTCTGACAGGCTAGAACCACTTAGAACCACTGTTACATACTGAACTCTCCTTTCTCTCCTTTCTTTCTTTCATTGTTGGCTACAAGGGCAGTTTTTCTTGTGAACTATTTTAGGATGTCTTTCAAAAAATGTTTGATGCAAACAAGAAACAGTAAGACAGCACTTATTAATAGTGCAATAGCATACTGCTCTTTATTAAGGATGAGAATTATTAAAGGAGTTGATATTGTATTTTGCTGAGCATAAGAATCAATCTGATTTTATGCTGAAGGCTGATGCAAGAACTTATAAGGTGTTTATGCCTCTTTTCACATCTGTGGCAATAGGTTTACGAATTATATCATCTTAGAGACAGGAGGTATGAATCTACCCACTTGCAGCACTTGTTTGCCCACCTCACTAACACTTGCAAAAACACCCAAAAATATCCAAGAGCAAGGCATTGGTTTTTCAAAACTTGCAAATAAATTGTGTGGCTCTGCTTTTTCACTTTTCATTCTGTCAAATAAGAAACTTTTTCACAGTAAATATGGTTATGATGACATGCACAACACCCACCTACCCCAAATCCCCAACCTAGCCAGTCTTTCACCCCTCAACAACCCCACAATTCCACTTTTACACATAGGCAGACTTAAAGTATAAACCTGGCCTTAGCTGTTAGGTAATAACAATGTTTTCTTCCATGCTAATGAAATCATAAAATTGGAAATATGGCACTGCCCTTGACCTTTGATAAATCCAGTTACAAATTAAATTATCTCAGTGTAAGCAAATACACTGGTATTCTCTGTATGCATGTTTTCCAGTAGCCTTAAAGCACTTTTATGTTTTCTTTCATTTTAGTATATTTCAGCAACTCTGCACATTGCAATAGTTCTTGGAACTCTGTCTGACCACTAGCAAATCAAGTCTTCTGCTTCATTATTCCCTACCAGGTGCTTTTCTTTAAAGAACCACATTTTAGTGTATACTGTATGTTTATATCTAAAAGGATAAAAAAATCCTTCAATAGCTGGGATAGTTGAATAGCAATAGCTTATATGGAACATGTCTGTACAACATTGTAGAAAAGTCTAGATGATTCATGGCTGGAAAACAACACATCTTAAAAAAATCTTTTAGTTTGTCTTTTACTTTTGTTTGATATTTAGACCGTATTGCCTTCATGTATGATTAGATTAATTTACTAGACTGGTTGATCATTATTATGGAAAGGTTAATGACAAGTTATGCTTATGCTTATGTGGAGCAAAATCTATAGATGTCTTGAAGATTTTTGTTTATATAAACATAAATCAGAATAGAGATGAAAATCTGAACTGTACCTCTTTTGTTCAATGGCCAACCTTTAATGAATTCTAGGCTTTGTAAATCATGGGAAACTTTAGTGTTGTGTGAGAAATTTTATTTCTTGAAGACCTCAGATTATGGGATGCAAGGAAATGCTAGATGCAATATTCCTTTTATAAATTTGCTGAAGGTTTTATGTTAGATTTAAGTAGATGACTGAGCTTGTATATAAGTAGGTTTTCCTTTATGGAAAACACAAGATTGTGAGAATAGAGAAACCTCTGATAATGAAATGTAGTTTTCACACTGAACTTGTGCAAGATATTGTAACGTATTTCACTGTTGATCTGTCTGTTTATAGAGACATACATGGGATATTTTCCCTAAAAGAGCTGGATGTTATAAGGAAATATAGTACTAAACCATAAAATGAAATGTGATGTTAATGTATTTTAAATAATGTACAGTTTTTGTGACTTTTCCCTTCTATATTTTTACAGAAATATCATTTTTAAGAGGCAGTATTATCCTGTTTTAAAGTGATATACCGTGCATATGTAGAATGTACTGCAAACAGAAATAAAATCAGTAGCGATACCCACTTGGCTTTACCTTGATATGTCTCTGTGTGCTATGCATATGTGAGCAAAGAGGTTTGTTAAATTTTGTGTGATTAAAAACAGGGAAATTTACTACTTATGCTAAATCTTGACCATTCTTTCACTTCTCTCTGTCAGTCTGTCTCCCACTATGCCAATTATTTGTAAACAGCATTTGTGTTCTTTAACAAAATCTTGGGGAACTTGTTTGTGTGCAGCTCTCTGGTTTTCTCATTTTCATGCAAATAAGCAATTCAATTAATCAACCTATTAACCTGGGGTATGCACTCCATACTCTCATGCCATCTCTCTATTCTAGTCTCTATTCCAGTCCATGTGGATTTTATGCCACCCTGATATGCAAACAACTTTGGGATGTGGGGCAAAACAATGGCAGTGATGTATTGTTTTATAGTGTGCAGCACACAGAAACTGTGCCATGTGGAAATGCAATGCACAAGAAGAATAGTTTTTCACTCTGCAATGGGAACAGAACAATCTACAATTAAAAAACATAATTTCAATCATTTCCATATTATTCAGCTACCATCCAGCAAAGCTACAAGACAGGATTAGTTTACACCAGACCAAAGTGGAAGGGGCATATTTGCTTTCCTTCAAACACTCTATATTTATTTTCAAAAAGTACATGCTGAGATCGTGCCATCAGGAAATGTAATCACTGTCCAATAATAGCTCTCTAGCAAACAGAGGGGATGGTCAAAGAAACATTTGTGAAAGAATAGGTCGCTCCCAGGAGCTCAGTGAATTCCAGCATGGTACTGTGATAGCATGCCATCTGTCCAGTCGTGAAATGTTCTTGCCACCTAATATTCCATAGTCAACTGTCAGTGGTATTATAACAAAGTGGAAGCAACTGGGAATGACAGCAACTCAGCCACAAAGTGGTAGGCCACATAAAATGACAGTGGGATCAGTGGATGCTGAAATGCATAGTGAGCAGAGGGCACCAACTTTATGCAGAGTCAATTGCTACAGACCAAACTCCCAAACTACATGTGGCCTTCAGACTAGCTCAAGAACAGTGCGTATAGAGCTTCATGGAATGGGTTTCCACAGCCAAGCAGCTGCATCCAAGCCTTACATCACCAAGCATAATGCAAAGCTTCAGATACACTGCCACTGGACTCTGGAGTGAGGAACACATCAGCAGTGGAGATGTGATCTCTGGAGTGAGGAATCACAATTCTCCATCTGGCAATCTGATGGATGAATCTGGGTTTGGTGGATGCCAGGAGAATGGTACTTGTCTGACTGCATTGTGCCAAGTGTAAAGTTTGGTGGAGGGTGTTGTTTTTCAGGTGTTGGACTTGGCACCTTAGTTCCAGGGAAAGGAACTCTTAATGTGTGAGCATACCAAGAGATTTTGGAAAATTTCATGCTCCCAACTTTGTGGGAACAGTTTGGGAACAGTGCACAAAGCAAAGTCCATAAAGACAGATAAGTGAGTTTGGTGTGGAAGAACATGACTGGCCTGGCAGGTGAGCGAAAAGCTTTGTCTTTAATTTAGTTTCATTTCTGTTCAGTTAAATTAAGTGCTACGTGAAAATTGTGTAACTCGCCTCAGTCAAGTCTACATTGTTTATGGCAATATGTATATATGTACACAGCTAAAGATGGTAAAAGACCTAAATTCCTTAGAATTTAGAATTCCTTATTCTTTAATACACTTACTGTAAACAGACTGATCTGGTGTCTGGTGTATTTGATTTATGTCATGACCATCACCACCCACTGACTATGAGCTAATAGTTTATCTGTTTGTTTGTTTTTTTTGTTTTTTTTTTAATAATCGAAACAGGCTGAGACAGGTGTTCAAATGCGATAATCAAACCTTAGGGCATCCATTTGGTACCAGTCAGTCAGTCATTATCTGTACCGCTTATTCCCAGTTATGGGGTCACGGGGGAGCCGGTGCCCAGCCGGCAACTC
>JAOVVG010000018.1:13960381-13982614 GCA_028566375.1 Leptodoras nelsoni
CATGTATCATTTTCTTTCCACTTCACAATTGTATACCACTTTGTGTTGGTCTTTCACATTAAATTCCAATGAAATATTTTTGTTTGTGATTGTAATGTGACAAATATGGAAAAGTTCAAGGGGTATGAATACTTTTGCAAGCCACTGTATATCAGTTGCAGTCCAAAGCCAAATTCATGGTTTCTAAGTATCTTTAGACTGTCCCTATGGGCCAAGAGCCAGGCATTTTCAGGTAATGAGAACTCCAAACAGATAGTAAACAGGCTCAGAAAGGTCCAGAGAGCAGAAGGATTCAGGTTTACTGGTATCTTCTGTTGTCTTAATCATGTAGCTTGTGTGGCTTGTTAGAGAGAGAAAGAAAGGGGGGTGGAGCAGAAGTGAATTTGAATTTGAATCAGTCATTTATTTACATAGTTTTCAAACCTACAACACTTTTACACTTTTAAATTAGAGCATCAGTAAAGGTTGTTACAGCGAACATGACCCCCTTCTAATCAAAGTCATTCATGTAGCAGTAAAATTGAAAGTCTTTGAAATTTTTCTTTCTGCTAATATAAAATGACATTTTTGCTTAGCATATAATGAAGCTCATCAGCTAGCACCTTTTCCTCTTCTTTTGACAATATGAAACATTTTATTTTTATCTTATTTTGACAATAAAAAGCTCAGGTAGTTGCTGGCATTAAGTAAAATAGTGAAATAATACAGCTTCTGTAAAAAAAATTGTCATAAAAACAATCACTGCAACAGCACCATGTAAAATCCTACATTGTAAATTCCCAGTTGGCTTAGTCAACAGAGGTTTGTACAAAGCCTTCCATTTTGGTTTTGTATCATTCCCAGGCTTAAAGTGAGCATGCCATGTTATGTCCACCTGTTCTGTCAGTTTAACAAGTCCACTCAGATTCAGCTCTCGAGTCTTTAGAAGAAAAAGTGTCCTCCTGAACCTGTGTCCCGCTCAGCCAAGTGTCTCAATACCATGTTTTCATTACCATTTAATATCTTTGTAAGAATTGTCATTTTAAAGCTGTCTTTCTGTTTTCTAAGTGTATAAGACCTTGGTCACCTTCATCTAGTGGTGGGTATAAAAATTGCAGACTGTCCCAAAAGAAATACAGTATAGCAGTACTTTCTCCAGCTAAAGGATGCCATAGTAATGAAGCTTTTAGATCATTAAGAACTAGTGTTTCCCGGTAATTGAAGAATACCGTAGAATCCAGCACCACTTTCCTAGTCTGCCTTGGATTTTTTCTAAAATGCCTTCCCAGTGTTCTTAGTGTGTCTCCCTCACCTAGAAACCCCTAAATATTCAAGAGCTCTCCTTTTGCATCTGCCAAAGTAAATATGGTACTCCCCTATGCCACTCCCTTACTAGTAACCCTTCACTCCTTTCCCAATAGTACTGTGAGGACTACTTGCCTGCAACTCAAGGTTAACTGTCTACTGCTCAAACTCTCATTGTGCACCTCTAGCAAGTCCTCCCCTGTAGTCTCCCAAAAATATTTATAAAAACTTGACAGGGACGCAAAAATTTACTTAAACATGTTCTAAAATGAGCATCATTGAGAAGTGTTGTATTAAAATGCCATTATGCCCTTGGTGGCTGAATATTACTAGTAAATAACTATCCTTCATTCATGCTATGGTCAGATATGCCTACAGGTGTTGTGCATTTCTTAAAAATCTCTGAATTGTGTATAATGCAGCAAACACTGCCACATTTGGCCTTTGAAATGCATTGAACTTTAGCTGTCTCCAGGTGTGTTGTCTAGTGTTACCATGTTTCTTGTGCGAAACATTGGCCAACTCATACTTTTCTATTATACTGTTTAGAATACCCCTGAATAAGGGAGCAGACAATGGGTCTTTCCTGCTTGACACTGCTTGTACAGTGAAAATCTCTCGCTAACCCTAGACACTTGTCTGCATCATATGTTTTCTATACTTTTCTGTAGTTCTATATAGAACTTTTCTAAAAATATGCATTTTTTCTTAGGTACAGCCTATTTGAACTCTTGTAACTTAATGGTACAATGCTTTCCTACTTTCTTTGCCAATCAGCTGCATTCAGCCCATCACTGAGAGCCTCTGGAACAAGACCTCTTGTGACAAAGCCATCAGGAAATGTTTTCCAGGCAGCTCATCATAATCCCATGGTGGGACATATGGGGCAGGACAAAACACTTAATTGTCTCAAGGCCCATTTCTTTTTGCTGGGCATTCCCTGTGATGTTCACAAGTGGTGAGTGGCATGTTTCAGGTTTCAGATGGCAGATCTACCCAAATCCATTGCGCCTCCTTACATCAAGGTCCTCATCAAATGAATTGCCATGGACCTCATCAGGAATTGGACCAGACTGCGCATGGGCATCACTTTGTGTTAGTAATGGTGGACTATGCAACGTGATACCCAGAAACAGACCCTCTCTGCAAAATCTCTGCATGCAGTGCTGTGAAGGCACTCCCAAGGTGGGATCCTGAAAGAGATCTTTTAGATCACAAACACTACGCAAGCTTTACAAAGTTGGGAATTAAATCTATTTGCACCAGTGTTTACCATCCACAAACAGATGACCTATTGGACCAATTTAATCACTTAAAAACATGTTTAGGACATTTGTTCCTGACTGTGCTCAGAATTGGTATAAGTGGCTCAAGCCTCTTTTATTTTCAGGATGAGAGGTTCCACAAGCCTCCAGGGGGTTCTCTCTATTTGAAAATCTTTATGGGCACAAGCCTCATGGCATCCTGTATGAGAAAATTGGGAGGAGGGATCTTCTAACAGTAAGAACAATTGACCTGAATTCAAAACTCCAAATGTTGGGGCAACTACCAGTGGAAAAATTTCTACAGGAACAGAAACAGCAAGCCTGGCTGTATAATAAGGGGTTGACTACAGAACAAATTGCTTGTATTACTCTACACCCTTTGATCTCTATATACAGTGTATCACAAAAGTGAGTACACCCACATCTTTTCATGGGACAACACTGACAAAATGACACTTTGACACAATGAAGAGTAGTCTGTGTGCAGCTTATATAACAGTGTAATTGTATTCTTCCCTCAAAATAACTCAATATACAGCCATTAATGTCTAAACCACCGGCAACAAAAGTTCCTGAAGTATCAATATTTTGTGTGGCCACCATTATTTTCCAGAACTGCCTTAACTCTCCTAGGCATGGAGTTGAAATCTCGTCATTAATATAAAATGGACAAATGCTGCTGTTGTAAGTCTTCTCTGGCATGAAGACATTGATGTGTATGCACAGTATGTTCACCATTCCACTGTTGCTGACCCAGCTCAGATTTTTTCATTGCACTTAAACTGTTGACTAAGAACAGTTATACTCATTTACAGAATACAATATTTAAAGTTGAATGGTAAAAATGCTACGGATGGTGGCACCAGGCATTCTTTGTTTTTGGGCTGACTATTATCATTTTTTATGCTGTGCCAATGCTTAGTTTTACATTCTCAAGACATAAAGGTTATGTCAGTGATAGTTGATGGAGTATTTGGGAGGGAAGCTGTGATGACAATTCCTTCTCTGGCTCAACACTTGCATTGTTCATGTGTGGCTGCAAATGCATCTGATTTTGTGGTTGTTGTGGTTACCTCTATTGTTGTGTGACTGGTGCAGCAGTGGATACAATACAACAGTGGTGGCTATTTCTAAATGTCTTATCATATGCAGGGGGCATGCTGTTCATCTGTGAGTCAAGAGAGAAAGTGTATAAAACAGAAAGAGAAGAGTTGCCCCCTTTGATTCATGAAGGAATCGATACCAAAGAGCAAGAGCAAATAGATTAGCAAAACTTAATCACATGCTTCAAAAAGATTTTCAAACTAGAGAAAAGACAGGAGCCTATTAGACAAATGGCAGTGAGGAAAAGCAGGTCAAGGTAGACAGTAATAGTCAACTAGGGTCCTCTCCCTCCTAAGAGGTTCTGAAACCAGGAGGAGAGTCACAGCTTCTCACATGCATTATGAGGTCAGAAATATTATCATGGTACTAAGAAACATAGTTTCATGACAAAGTCATAATAGGTTAAAGACTTTAGAAAGGCCTCCATTCTCTGGGCCAGCCTCTTTTGTAAGACAGCTGGGCAGATTTCCGGTAACTCTTCATATGACCTGTTTATTTTATTAGCTAATGAAAAGCCATGCCAATCCATTAAATTTATTCAAATCAGCAGTTGTAATTAAAAAATAGCCCTGAAATGTATTGGGCATGGAATCAGTGGAGTGCTTACTCAAATGATTGATGCAAGCGTTTGTCAAAAATGGGAACGAGGTGTGCACAAAGAGACCAGGGAGGCCACAGCAGGGAAGCAACACCCTGACCAATAAAAAGGGTTCATGGAGCCATCAACCGTTGTATAAGGAGGGGTGTACTGAGCTGTATTATCACAGACCCACATTGAGGTAGCTGATGACAATAATGAGGAAAAGGGGCATTTAAAAGTTAAATTGCCCATGGAGCATTGATTATTGTTACTGTAATCTACCCAAATGCGAGTTTTACATGTTGAATTCCCCCCGGAGATTTTCCTTTAGTGCATACACAAATGTCCCCTTGGACATTCCCCAGGAAGTACATTGTCTTGAGATTGATTTGTCTTCCCTGGGAAAAGCATGCTGTTTTTCCTCATGTTGGTGCCTATGTCTACACTGTAAGTCATGGTCACAGGAACAGAACAGGTTTGAGGGTCATGATTAACATAAAAAAATTGTCTCATTGTTTAAATGCCCACATGTCCCACTCTGAGTGTAGGGCATGGCAGATCCAAGAGTAGTTAGATGAGGCATTAGTCTTAACCTTCAGGTCTAAGGTGCATGTGATATTTCCACAGCACAGATCCTAAAAGCTATGAGGTTTTAGAGTGATTACAGCCAGGGAAATCATTAATGGGACGAGGACCTGAAAGTGGTAGGTACTATAATGGTGGTGTGCATTAATTGGCAAAGATCTAGCAATATTTCCAGGAAAGCAAGAACTGCATTGGGGAGAAAGACATGTAAAATGAATACAAAGGAGATACACAGGGTGAATGGGATCCTGATAATGGGGCTTAAGTATGTAAGATGGAAAGAGAAAAAGAAATGAAGGAATAAAAGTGTGAGGCAATCAATCAAGAACGAATTAGGAATGTATGTGGATATGTATATGGCAAAAAGATTATGTATATCTGCATAAAAGAGATGAATAATCCACTATATTGCCAAAAGTATTCATTCATCCAAATCATTTAATCCAGGTGTTCCAATCACTTCCATGGCCATAGGTGTATAAAATCAAACTTTTACAAACATTTGTGAAAGAATGGGTTGCTCTCAGGAGCTCAGTGAATTCCAGCATGGTACGGTGATAGAATGCTACCTGTGCAACAAGTCAAGTCGTGAATTTTCCTCACTACTAAATATTTCTTAGTCAATTGTCAGTGGTATTATAACAAAGTAGGAGCGATTGGGAATGACATCAACTCAGCCACGAAGTGGTAAGTCATATATAAAATGACAGAGCGGGCTCAGAGGATGCTGAGGTGTGTAGTACTCAGAAGTCTCCAACTTTCTGCAGAGTCAATCACTACAGACATCCAAAATTCATGTGGCCTTCAGATTAGCTCAAGACCAGTATGTACAGAGCATCATGATATGGGTTTCCATGGCCGAGCAGCTGCATCTAAACCATACATCACCAAGCTCAGTGAAAATCTTCGGATGCAGTGGTGTAAAGCACGCCACCACTGGACTGGGAGAAGTTGGGCTATGCCCCCTGTTAACACTTCAGCATTCCAAGAGTATGTTGGATAAGTTGGACAAGTTCATGCTCCCAACTTTGTGGGAACAGTTTGGTTATGGCCCCTTCCTGTTCCAACATGACTGCACACCAGTGCACAAAGCAAGGTCCATAAAAACAAGGATGAGCGAATTAGGTGTGGACCATCTTGACTGGGCTGCACAGCCTGACTCATTGGAGTGACTGACCTCAACCCAATAGAACACCTTTGGGATGAATTAGAGCAGAGCTTGGGAGCCAGGCCTTCTTGTCCAACATCAGTGTCTGTTACAAATGTGCTTCTGGAATAATGGTCAAATATTCCCATAAATACACTCCTAAATCTGGTGGAAAGCCTTCCCAGTTGAGCTGTTATAGCTGCAAAGGGTAGGCTGTCATCATATTAAACCCTATGTATTAAGAATGGGATGTCACTCAAGTTTATATACGTGTGCAGGCAAACAAGCTAATACCTTTTGCAGTATAGTGTAGATAGTGCGTCATGAACAATAAACATTCATTGTGTGAGTACTCCTTAGACACACAGACAAACAAAGATAACTAAAATAACAATGATTATTGACTGTTGGGGAACCTAAGGCCTTATTGTTTGAAGATGGATCCGTTGGGCCCCTTGGGGCTACTTGATAGATGTTAGTTATCCGACTTTATTATTATTCCTCTTATTCCACCCTTTTTAAACTGGATTTAACTGCCGCAATTTTCTAAATATCGACACTGTTCACACACTGAAACATCCGACCCATTGAGGAATGGTGTGCCTGTATCTAACTAGTGAAGTGCACTCGTTCACTGGCCACACTCCTTTTTTGTCCCATTCATTTCTATGGGATTTTTTCAGGTCTTCTGTAGTGCTGCTTGACTGAAATCCTGCATACATACAATCACCAGTCTGAGAAAATATATTGGCATGATCAATCATGAGTCTGAGAAAAAGTATTGGCACACCCAAACTATGTGCTCTCCCACTCACACAAACACAAATGGTAATGTTAATAATGCTGATGCTAATTATACTAATGTTGGTGCTAGTTATGCAAATTCTAACTGTTAATTTTAATTATACTAATGGTAGTGATGCGAACAATGTTAATGATACTGCTAGTTATGCTAATTCTTATGCTAATATTAATGCTATTCTTGTTAATACTAATTAACACTAATTTTGTAGTGGCACTGGGGGGTCATTCTGATCTCAATTAGGACTGCTGGCTGTAAATCTACCCATTTTCTGTTTTGATTATGGCTTTGGTCAACAGCTCCTTTCTAGTAATTCTTTCTACAATGCGGATGATAGGTTTCTGAGTTACTTTAGAAATGAAGTGTTTCCCCAATCAGTCATGCTCACCCACGAGGGGAGCCTTAGCCGAGGATAGGAGGTGCTGTAAAAGAATAGTAGGAGAGATGGATGATGTCAAAAGCTTGATTGTTCAATATTGCATAGCACAGAGAATAGACTCATTGATGGTTCTGTTGTGTTGTTATATGTTGTTTGTTTGTTGCTGAGAATAGTGACAATAAAAGAAAATGGATGAGAATGTAATAGTACTATCTTTTCAGCAGCACTGACCATCATGGCAGCCGCTGCCACTCTGATGCAGGATGGCATGCCTTGCACACCAAAAAGTTTAGTGTTAAGCCACAGGATGATAGCCACCACTATGCTCCTAAGCCAAGACCCCTGCCACTGTCCTGCCACTTTCAGAGACATATAGGTGAAATGGTAGGTCACACTGTGGGACACCCAATGCTGGAGCTGAACAGCGAGCAGTCTTTAAAGAGTTTGCCACATGGCTTTAAAGTCCTTGCCACATGGCTCTCTCAGAATTCTGTCATGAAATAATCAGTCAGATATCCACTGATAACCAAAAGCGTCTCTTTGAAAAGAGAGCAACAGAGTCAATAAAACCTTGTGGTAGTGTCCATGTGTATTGCTTACCTCTGAAGGTTTTTGTGAATTCTCATGGATAGGGATGATTATTATTACATTTACATTCACATTTAGGCATTTAGCAGACGCCCTTATCCAGAGCGACAAAAAGTGCTTCAAGGTCGCCATCAACAAATATATTCTGTAACTAGCTCAGATGTCTATTAAAAGTACAATCAGGTATGAAAGGGTTTTTTTTTTTTTTTTATAAATGAAGAGGATACCTAGTTTAGGAATCTTTGGAAAAGAAAAGTTTTATTATTTTTTCATGATCAAAAGCAGGTCTTTCTAGAAGTGTGCATTACAGGAAAACTGTCCTTTCTGTTGTTCTTTCTTGTTTTCTTGAGGTAATGAGGGCTATATCCAATACTGTGACTTTGAATGACTCCAGGTCACTCTGGGGGGGTCTTCAAGCTAACTCTAATATGCGTGTTGGCTAAAGAAATTCAGGAAATTAACTCTTGACAAGGCAAAGCTGTTAACTGAAAGCCATTCTAGGTGTCTACCTCATAAAGCTGACTGTACCTTCAGGTATATATGGAGAATTGTTCGAACAGCAGATAATCTCACAGACCAGCTGTGTGTTCAGCACCAGCACATCGAGCACGTCAAATAGCTGTATATTTACAGCTGTATATATACAGAACAATTGACAGAAGTTTATTCTTGCAGAGTTAGCACAAATCAACAAAACAGCTGGTGTGATCCCACACTTAATGAGAAAGAAACAATAAAATGGTTCTTCATAGGTTAACAAATAATGAAAATTCATAACAATATAGGTGTATACATCTCCTCAATAATAGCCTCAGAAAGTGATTCCTTATTGTTATAAGACAGTTAATACAGGAACAACATATAACAATAAAAATTCCCTAACATTGAGCTGGAAAATGACTCATGATGTCCAGTAGTGTGTTCTCAAATACTATTTGTTAATTTCTGTGGATGTTAGGGAAAAGGTGTACCAGATGTCAACAGCAGGCTAATGGTGAAGAAGCTATGGGAGACACTGCACATCCCTGTTTTTGCCTTGGTGGATGCTGACCCACATGGTATGCTTTAATGTATAATGGGTATTGGTCCAATGTCATCAGCAATAACAGAAATGTAACATGGTTTACAATTTAATACTGTCTGCTGTGGGTGTTCTTTCTACTGTTTAGTATGAAATGCATTAATGATTATGAGCATCATTAGTCACATAAACTCAGTCTAATGGGATATGTAGCTTGATATGATCCTTCCTAATGATCCTTCTTTACAGAATGCATATGTAATGGCCTGTAGTGTTTATTGGGCAAAGTATGGTAAATAAGGTAATAGTATTGGTGAATACAGAAAAACAGACTCTGTCTCCTCCTTCCTTCCCACCCAGGGATTGAAATCATGTGCATCTATAAGTATGGATCAGTTGTAAGTATGACCTGTTATTTCAGCATTGCAAATTGTATTAACTTGACAGTTTTAAGTAGTGTCTTATCATTATGAACACTAGAATATATTTGCATAAATTTTGCTCAACTAAATCCTGTTTCCTGTTTAGTCTCAAATATGCAATGCTCATTTCTGAATTTCTGGTTCTGACTGTGGGCATGGGCTTCCATTTTGAGGCCCTTCTGAAGTGTCATGTGTTATGTTGTATATACTAGTAAAAAAGAAAAAAAAATCTTTATATTGTTATTCCACATAATTATTCTTATTCCAATACATTCTGCAAATAATACAGCCAGAACTGATTAACATACAGATGTTGCATAGACAGTGGCACAGTGTGGTGGGCTATGTAGTTTTGCAGTCAATTTGATGTATCATTTTAGACAGAAATTACAGCTTAAAAATGTTCCTTGGGAATGAATGGGGCCACCTGTATACGTCCTTGAGTACTTCTTTACTTCTTCCTTTTGCTTCAATTTGCATTGCTTTCCTTTTAGGCATTGAACTATTTTAATTATTAGAGTAGCTTAAAGATTCTAATTATATTTTGTTCCCAGTCAATGGCATTTGAAGCCCCCACTCTGACTGTCTCTTCCATGCTCTGGCTGGGCCTGTTGCCTTCAGACATTGAGAGGTTTGAAAAATGCACTTTATTACATCATGCTTTGTTATTGTTGTTTTTCTTTTCCTTTCTAATTACAGTTATCATATGATTATATAATACAGTAGACCCCCTAAATACTAAAAAAATGTTTCATTAAATTAATTCCCCCAAAATGGATTTTGCAGGTTTTTTTTTGCATTGTTTGATGAAACAGAGGGAGTTTCATAAAACATTGGTCCTTTAGGATATAACACTTCTGTTTATCACATGTTATTAAGATGCAAGTTAGGGATATGCAAATGTTGCAGCAGTAAAATTTCCAATGTGCATATTCTGACAGATGTGGAAAGTACTGAGTTCAAGGGTGGCATCTTTGCCTAAGCATTATGGTCGGTGTATGACTGGATGTTTCACCTTGTACTGCAAAGACAAAGTAAATAGAAGCCTTATAATAAATTACTGAATGTAGGCAAGTTTTCATAGGCTTAGTGCGGAACACAGACTGCATGCTACCAAAATCCATAACAATTCAGGGTATATTAGTATGAATCAAATTATCTACCAAAATTAAGTGCCAAAAAGGTGCAAAATTAAGATCATTATCATGTGTGATAGATATACAGTCTAAACAATCCTAAAAACATGCTCTCTGTAATAAGCTGTGTTCTGTGTCCCTCCTCTTTGTGAGTGTTTAAAATGCTCAATGACTGTAAAGGATAAGGTTGAGAACAGCTTGCTTGTGCAATAGGAGCCAGCGTGTCTGGAACTAGCCTCAAAGTTTAAGTTTCTTAGAGGCTGCTTTTCTTGGATAATGTTTTCTTGGTTCTCTGTCTGACCTTTCTGACCTCTTTCCTCCCTCCTTCTCCTGCTGTACTCCTCTACTATACTGCTTTCTGCTTTCAACACAGAGTTTTTTAAGGGATTCCTAAAAGGGGGGTAGTTTCAGGAAGTGATATACTGTATGTTTGATCTGTGCCCTAGAAAGAGTTTCTAAAAATTATTCTGTCAATCATTCTAAGCTATTTGCATTATGTTTCTTAGATGTGGTTAATGCAATGTGGGATAGAACAAGAGAAGTACAAAAAAATTGAAACCTAGTTTATATAGACCAACTATTCCAGCAAATGACATGCACAAATGTAGCATTTCTACCTTAGTACTTACACGTGATCATTAGATTATGGAAGTGAAATTATGATTGACAAATTAATATTTATTTTTTATTTAAGGAAAAAGAGAATTATAATTATTATTTAGTGGCTAATTCATATGGTTAAAACATTCTACACCTTTCTTTGTTAAGCCATAAATTGCATATAACATTAGAACTAACTACTTAAAAAGATATTTCAGATTGTGTCCTTGGAAGTCCCAGGGGAAGATGACACTTCTTGGTTCTGTTGCTAGGGATATTGGGGGTTCATAGGCAGAATCATTGTCAAATCTGCAAAAATGTAACTCCTTAACAGGGCATCATATCAGGGTGTTTTTACACTCTCTGAGTGTGCACATGGATATCTGGTATTATGAAAAAAATGTTTGATGTGTTTATGAGAAAAATGTTTAGGAACAGTTTTCTTTGTCTCTGTATCAGCTTCTTTGTCTTAAATTAGAATTCCCTGAGTTAAACAAAAACCCATTTACAAGCCTGTGCATGGGGAATGTTGAGGTTAAAGCTACACTGTGTTTAATTGTTTATAACATACATTTTTGAGTTTCAAAATAAAAGTATTCATAAGGATGATATTATTTCATTAATGAAGATTGTACTACAGCAGATGTGTCTTTAAAAATCATGGCCGCCCACAATTGTAGTCTGATGTTTACATGCACTCATCATGAATGTCATGGCAATATTGGGCAGTACATTTCTAACAAAGCATCACCAGCCACTAGGGTTTATAGAGGGTTATGGTTTATAGAGGTTTAAAGTTGGAGCTTAGCTAAGTGTTTTATGGAACTTAGGGTGAGAGCTTGACTTGTAATTTTATGTCCAAGGTTGAAAAAGGGTCAGTTCTTGCACAAGGTAATGCTGTATTCTTGAGTTTGTGGTTGAACTAGTTTGTCTTTCCATTAGTGTTACTGTTCTTTGTCCTAAAGATCATCTTGTGTCCATCCATAGCTGTCCATAGCGGTCAAACAAAAGGTCATTCCTTTGCCATGAAGAAAAATGGTCACACGGGTGAATTTTAACAACTTAAGTACAAGGGCACAAAGCACTTCAGTCCTTCTGCTGTAGGAACATTTTCAGGAGCATGTGACTTCCACTTGTTTAAAGAAAGGTTTCAAAACTTCCCCTGTTCAGTAGTACTTTTCCAATGAAACCTATATGTGTGAATATATACACTCATCAGCCAAAATAGCAACACTCACTGAAGCACATATAGTTTACTTAACACTAGAAGCACAGAGAGCTGGACATTTGACCACTGTGACCTTTGACCTAATTATACCTAGAATCTCCAAGCAGCAGTCCTCTGACTGTAGTGAACAACAAAAAGATTCTTTGCACTCAATCAAATTCTAGCACTCTCCTTTTTGTGACTCTTCCTAGATTTGTTCATTTTATAACCCAGTATCCTTAAATTTTCAGTATAGATTATAGATTTAATTATATGTATGTATTCATAGTATAGATAAATGTGCAAAATGTTGACAGTAACTTATTTTAATAACCGTGAAGTGCATTTTTGTTTCATGTGCACCTACATGGCCATAAATCCTGTTGTCTCTAATTGTTGCACTACTTGAACGGTGGTTAACGAATGGCTATATTTTCATCAAATGTTTGCACAATTTGTAAGCAATAAAATGAAAATTCATGAAAGAAATATCCACAATTATTTCTGTTCAGCAGCTTATTTCCATCAAACTGCCTATTTTGCCAAGGAACAGATGTTATATGACATCATTTCCTGCAAAAAAAAAACAGATTTTGGTTTACTGGAAAAAAGAATGTTTTGAAAATGTTTCATGTCACAAATCGTGTTGGACAAATTGTTTGGGCTTTCTTAACTTCCCCATAAAACAAACAACCGCCAAATGAAATAGTGTAACACTGTTCACTTTGCTGTAGACTTTACTGAAACTTGTGAAAAACCTTGTCTACATGAATGTATATCCTTTCATATCACTATAACTAAACAGGCTGAACTTGGTGTTTTGCGGCTCAGGTCACTGATTAACGCTCAGATGCATACTGTACTTCTCTGGTGTTCTAGAAATTCTAGAACATTGCCATGTGGAACTTGAAACTGCAAAGGAATTATAATGGTTTCAAAACAGTGCCTTCTCCCCTGGTCGAACTAAAAGCTGATGGAAGTAAGGAGTCTTAAGAGATTCCTCTCAAATCCTTAATCTAAAAGAAAACATTTTTATCATTCTCTTTTTTATTGCTTCTTTTCTTTCTTCTTCTTAATCTATTTTATGCTGTGAAAAATTAAGTTATTTTTCCCTGAGTTCAATCTTGAGTTCCTCACTTGCCTCAGTTAAGGTCAATGTACATGATTCTGTAATAAGAAAGACTCAATGAATTTAAAAGGCATAAATGGCATTGATGGGGCAGTTGCAAGGCGTAAACCACTGCTGACCAAAAAGAACCCAAAGTTCTTAGAAGACAAAAAAGAACATTTGTAAGATGCATAGTGCTTCATGCTATCTGTCAACTGTGGTGGGGGAAAGGTGATGGTCTGGGGATGTTTTCATGGTGCCAAGTTTATAAATACACTCATGGTAATGGGGATCTTGAAGAAAGAATCCTATCACTTTTATCCATGCAATATCCTGTGGATTGTCCTTGATTGAAGCCAATTCCCACCTACAATAGAACAATGACCTACGCAATGACCACTGAGCCACATGTGTCATTCTAGCAAAGCATGCATGTAATTTTACTAAAGGTAAGAGTGAATGTTTCCATCCTGACTCTTAGGATTTCTTGATAAGATGTATGTATGTTTTTTCAACTTAATTTACTGAATTCAAATTCATCTCTTAAATTTACTAGTTCCAGTACCCTTTCTGAACCCTTTCCTCCTTACTAATGCATGAAACCTTGTGTATGTCCAGTCTTGGAGTGCCACAGGATGCTCTAATTCCATTAACAGAGGCAGATCAAAGGAAGCTCAACCATATAAAGAAAAGACCTTACATCACTTGCCATCCTGCATGGGAGAGGGAGGTAAAGTCAGTGAGACATGCCACTATAGAATTTTGTGTAGTATTTGAGCAAATCCTTAGGTACCATGTACAAATAGTGACTTGCACCTGACTGAAGACATTACTTATTATATACACCATGTTCCAAATTATTATGCAAGTGATGGTAGGATTTCAGTAAAATGAGCATTTAGGTTTTAATTTTTCAAATGTGTTTGTTTTATTTCTCATATCATTTGAGATAACTGTTATTAATCACAGACAGGTTTTTTAAATAGTTTGCCAGGTGATCTTGATTACCTGATCTTGGAAGCTTACTTACAGAGATTGTTCCACATTATTGTCCACATTATATGCAAGTGAGAATTCTTATTCAATATGGGAAGGAAGAAAGATTTTCTGAAAATGAAAAGCATGAAACAGTCCAATGTATTGCATGAAAACAATGTATATTGCATGAAAACCAAAGAGTGATCAATGAATGATGAAAACACAGTAAGATAAAGGCATATTAAGCAAAGATTCTGTCAGACAAATTAATAATAGTAAAAGTAGAAGTAAAAGTAAAAGGGCAGCTATAAAAAGAAGTATCTGAAACAGCGGTTGTCTCCAGAATGTCGAGAAACTTTCAATGCAGGATCCTTCACAGGCTGGCAGTTGTGCAACTGTACTTTGGCCACCCCTAACCAAAGCTCACAAAAGAGAAGCATTTGCAGTTGGCTTACAGCAATGACACAGATCAATGTTGTGCTAAACTGGATGGTCCAGAAGGATGGAGATCAGAATGGTTGGTGAACCTGTTCCAACAAGACTCAACAAGGAGATGGCAGAGTGATGATTTTGGGCTGGAATATTGGGAAGTGAAAAGGTAATGACCTGTGCATGATATGTATTTTCTGCCATGGAATAAAAAAAAAAGAAGTATGGCTTCTGGAAAAAAAAATGCAGGAAATGCATCATTAAAAATGCCACTGACTTCTTGGTTGCTATAAAGGAGAAAAATCATGTTTTGGTTAGCATCATCTCCTGACCTCATTCCTATTGATTCCTTTATGGACCTTGCTTTGTACACTGGTGCACAGTCATGTTAGAATAGGAAGAGCCCATCTCCAATAATCCCCACAAAGTTTGGAGCATGAAATCGTCACCCACACCATAATCCCCCCTCCACCAAACTTTACACTTGGCACAGTGCAGTCAAACAAGTGCCATTCTCCCGGCAACTACCAAACCCAGACTCGTCCATCAGATTGCCAGATGGAGAAGCATGATTCGTCACTCCGGAGAACACATCTCCACTTCTCTAGAGTCCAGTGGTGGCATGCTTTACACCACTGCATCCAACAGTTTGCATTGTGCTTGGTGATGTAAGGCTTGGATGCAGCTGCTCAGCCATGGAAGCCCATTTCTTGGAGGTCTGTACCAATTGACTCTTCATGACCTCTGCGCACTATGCTCCTCAGCATCCACTGACCTCGCTCTGTCATTTTACATGGCCTAACACTTTGTGGCTGAGTTGCTGTCATTCTCAATCACTTCTACTTTGTTATAATACCACTGACAGTTGACTGTGGAATATTTAGTAGCGAGGAAATTTAAGGACTAGACTTGTTGCACAGATGGCATCCTTTTGGCTCCATGGAACCAATATGATGTAGAAATCTGCAAGGAGTAATAGATTATCTTCATGGCACTGCTCTGACTGCTTTAACATGGATCAAATAGTAATTGGATGAAGGTTAAACTTATCAGCCATAGACTGCCAGACAAATGCACCAGGATAGAAATGGGACAAATCAGCAGGTGAAGGTAGTTATGCACTTTGGCAGAGCAGCCCTGAATTTTGGTCATTTCTTATGTAAACTCCATTTATGCAGTATTCTGTACTTGATTTATGCACTTGTGTATTATGTTTAGTGCCACTACATGGCAAAACATTGTATTGCAAGTTGGTTGTATGCCTACCTTTAACATTGTAATACATATACAAATACAGTTCCACAATTATTTTGGTCTTAATATAACAATCAGAGGTGCTTAGCTGAGAAGCACATAAGTCAAGGGCAGAACACTGTTAATGGAGTTTACATAAGACATGACCAGATTTTAGGGTTGCGCTGCCCAAAATGCCTTCAAAGCATGCAAATCATATAGTTAAGTAAAAGGGCGAACATTAAAGTGTGTGCATTTTTTTTTTTTACTTGTATGCACACTTCTTTTGACTAACACACACGAGAGAATTGTGCACTGTGTATTCTATTTATATCCATTACTTTATTTGGCAATGGATGACAAAAAGATGTGTGCAACATTTATACCTCAAGGAAAAAATTCTTAAAGGCAAAAACAGAGCCTTTGTGTTTATTTAAAATATTTTCAGGAAAGTCAGAAATGTTGGTACTTTTTAGTTATTTAAAAGTACATTCTAATTTTAATTAAATATAAACTATAGTTTTATACTTATTAATGTATATTTTAAATTACTGTATGTAGTGGTCATTTTATATAACCACCTTTGATCATTTTTATGAAAGGTGCCAATCAATCTAGAAGGTAGGGAAGGCAATATAGAACAGGTTTAATGTGTGTGTATAAATATATATAATTTGTGTGTAGTGTATAATGCTAAACTATTTGTCACTATGTGTATCACATTACTATGTGAATATATAAATAGCAGCATAAAAATTATTAGTACAAATTTAAGCAGTAATTAGTGATGTCATTGTTCATTTATATATTGTCTGTGTCTGTAAGATGGAGCTCATGCTGAGATGGAAGCAGAAAGCTGAGATCCAGTCCCTTGTCTCTATTGCTCCACATTTCCTCACTCGGGTGTACCTACACAATAAGTTGTCTTATGGAGGCTGGATATGAGTTCACACTATTTTCTGCAGCATGTTTACTTGCACTAAATACACTGCACTGTAATAATTATCTTTCCTGATTCATTGTTGTTGTTGCATCATCTTTGAGTACTAAAATTATATAATAAATGTTTCAATGTTTACCAGATTCCTGTATTTCCATAGGACGAAATCCATCTCATACAGTATGTTTAATTGGTGCATTGAACTCTGTTTGAGCCAAGCAATCCAGCAGTACCTCAGTTTTGATAATCTAAAAAATGGATCAAAATTTTAATCAAAATATGGGGTAGTGAGGCTATGTACCAAGCATTACTGAAATGTAAGCTCACTTCTATTTTGGTGATTCTGGTGCCAGCTATGATGGACAAATGCTTTCGAAAATCAAAAATCCAGGTTTGTGAGGCTTGGTCTGAACATCACTTTTATAAAGCAGCTTTGGGACATTGTCCATTGTTAAAGCACTTTATAAATTTAATTGAATGGAACTTTTTTGGAAAATCCAATATGGCAGAAAGTTACTTGATTTTTTTTTTTTTTTTTAAGTAAGGACATCAATTTAATGCAAAAATGTGTTGATTGGCAGGATTTGTTTGATTTATAGTTGTTTAAAAAACATTCAGTAAAACAACATTCAGTAAAAGCCAAAGCAAGTTGCACTTAATTTTGCACAGAAGTGAATGTAATGGTTTACTGTTTTACCAAACTGCTCATAACTTGAAAAAAATATTTTGAAATGATTCGATATTTAGATGTTTTGGAAAGGGGGGAAATTAAAGTTTTACTCTTTAAATAAAAAGTATATTTCTAGGTGAAAGTATATAAGTATAAGTATATTTTGGATGAAAGATATTTGGTTGAAAAAGTGAATTAAAAAAATGTAAACTCAAACTAAAATGTGTGATGACATTGCCCACTCTATCTCCTCTTCATAGAAATGGCATAGAAAGAATGGGGAAAGAAATAAATTTGGATGGATAGAAAGAGAAGTGTGAGCTGTTTGTAATGTGATGTGATAATTTGACCTTGTGAATTTTGTGGTTTGTAGCTAAAGAATTGTCTGAATTACAGCAGTCAAAATAATTCCATAGGAATGAACAGCTCTTTACAAACACTCTGGTTCAGTGCCTGATGCTTAAATGCTAATGAGCCATTACTAACCCTGCCAAAAGGGACTGTATATTACTTTACAATATATACATGAATGAGTAGTGTGGCTAGTGTGAAGGCTATGACAGTAATGCAGCTAAAACTGAACCCAAGATACAAGGCTATTTATTTTAGTTTAAATTTGTGCAGAATGAAATGGATCACATGAAACATATAACTTGTACACTGACAAAAAAACTCATTGAATTTACTTAGTTCAAATGTGTAGATTGATCCCACATGACTAAAAATTAACACACCGTATTTTTTGTACATCCAACATGATTTGTTGGTTCACACATGGTTTAATCACTTTAACCACATGGTTTAATCACTTTAATTTACGAGTATAGTTATTTCTTCATGTCACCACTAACATCCCCATTTTATAACATACTATTCTGAGAATCAAGGATACCCCAGACCATTTCTGAGCTTTTTTCTTAGAGATTTGAAAGTAAGCTTTGACAAGCAAGCAAAACATTATTGAAGAGTTGCATTGGAGTCCACACAAACCAATATTTGCCAAATGTATCTGGGACTTTGCCATCAAAAATAAAATGTATCCACTCAGCTCTTCTGTCGTTTGAGGCAGGGATCCTATGTACTGATGTGTGTTGGTCTGTACGATCAACAACAGTCCATTTCCCATCAATTTTCCTTAGCACTGATATAATACTGAAACATGTCCATGGTTTGTGAGAAATAAAAATAAATGGCACGCCTTTGCAAATGTGATTCTCAAGCCATGTGTGGAGATACTCACACAGTAGGAAGAAATAATCAGATAGAAGGGGTGGTATTATTAGAGTGACTTTGTTTATGATGTAATACGATATACAGATTCTGAATGGAATGCTTAATCCCATGTTTTCTGTAATAGGCAGCTTATAAAAAATATGATTGGATTGTTTCAAACTTTGCGGTTGGTAGACAGTCTTGCCTTAGAAAGTACATTTTTCATAATATATCCCCTTTACCTATGGAGCAGTTACCTGAGGGTATTAATTTTTTAGGTTGGGGCAGTAGCCATTGAGAGGTATATTTATTTGCAGGTATTGTCGTATTTATGCATGTGAGTAAATAAAAGGAGCTCAGGTTATGTCTACATGGCTAGCTACTCTGCCTCCTCTTTTGAGCCACACCCATCTTGAGGTTCTCTCTACTGCTTCACTGGTGCTGTGGATGGCTCTCCTCTTCCTCTCTTTGTTGATAAACTACTATGGGCTTTGACCAGAGAATGGACTGTGAATCCATTCCACACAATTCTTAATTGCCATCATATACAAATTAACCCTTCCAGATAAGCACATATTTTGCATAAATGGCTGCAACTTTTAAGTGCTTCTTTTGATTTTAATGAAACTTCTCAGCCCATTTAGGCCTATGACTGTAGGGTGCCCTATTGATTTTGGCAAATGTGCATCAATAGGAGGCACTAAAAAAAAGAAAACTTTTTCATAACATCCCAACATCAGATCAAGCTGAAACTTTGCAAGCTGCATCAGTGAGCTATAAAAATAATGTACAGATATGTAGTTTTATTATAATCTGAGTGTAGTTTTAATCCAGCATCTGAATCCCTGACAAAATATGAGCCACAAGTTCAGATTTGAGATTGAAATTGTTGATATCAGATGGTTATTGATTAAAAGAAAATTAGCTTTTCCTGATTCCCCAATTTATGAATTAATCAGGTGGTGCTATCTAATTTGATTATAATTTTATTGAATTATAATCCTTATTAAATCTGTGGTTGAAGAAACCCAGAATTTGCTAGTTCCTCTACACATGATCATACACTAGTATTGTATTTCAATTTCAGTTGTAATATATTGTAATATTTGTGGGGAAAAACTCCTTTCCACCATCACCAGGTTATCCTGTTCTTTCTGTGTACAAATATACAAATGAAGAATCAATGAAATGATTTCTCAAGAGTAAAGCCTGTAACTGAGATGAGTAACTTAATCTAACTTAATAGCAGAATGCTTCCCAGCAAACAGGGGACAGCCCCCAGAGAATTATGAGAAGATTATGATGAGTATTATTATTATTTATTTACATTTTATTTTTAATAGCCTTCATTAAGCTCTTTAGCTGATCATCAGCTAGCTTATTAGCCACTCAGACAGGTTTCTGTATAAGCCACAGAAAATCACACCCATGGCTCACTTTGCAGGCTTTTTTTGGAAGCAAAATAAGCTTTAAAATAGTTTTCTATGCACCATTTTGATGGTAACTGCCACTACCAATAGACTGGATCCCAAGTTAGCCAACTAGCTAGCTACATAACATAATTCAACATACATGAGTTATGAGACATATCTGTTTCAGGTGCAGACCCCTGTGAAGATGCAGTTAGGGCTTGTTGGTTAAGTGTAGCCTCTTCCCAAAGTAATTCAGAACAGCTTTTCTTCATGTTCTAGGTCTTTTCACATGTGATACTGCTTGTCTTGAGGATCAGTGTTCGGTCTGCACTGCAGCTACAAAAGGCGGGTCATTTATACTCCTCATCCAGTCACCAAGTTCTCTGTATATTGAAGAGTGAAAGTGGCTGATGAAACATATCAGAAATATCTACCATACATACGTCACAACCACGGCCGCCAGAGGGTCACCAGAAACGCCCGGTAGTTTGCGCCATGATGGTCGGCCGTGGTCATGACATATGTATGGTAGATATTTCTGATATGTTTCATCAGTGTAGGTATGAGGTATGTGTGTTTAATAAACTAGTGTGTCTAGCGGGCCACTTTAGAGACACCATTCAACCTAATGTGCATGTCTTTGGACTGTGGGAGGAAACCGGAGTACCCGAAGTAAACCCACGCGGACACGGGGAGGACATGCAGACTCCACACAAAAAGGGCCCAGACTGGGGATCGAACCCGGGACCTTCTTGCTGTAAGGAGACAGTGCAACTCACCGAGCCACCATGTCACCCACTTGATTAATTATTATGCATTTATAATTCAATAAATGCTATACAATTGAAATTTCTCACCATTAAAAATCATTGCCTTGGCATGGTTATTACTTTGATACTGCAAGAAGCTAAACTTTTCTAAACTAATCCTTCAGATACCAAGTCACTGGTTATTATTGTCCTCAACTAAAATTGAGTTTTTAATAATTTTGATTTATTAAAGGCCAACCATTTTTATTTCTAATTAAATTTATAAACTTAAAAAGACATAATAATAAGCAAAATAATCAATTTTGCACTAAAGCACATATATTGCTGGCATTCACCTTGCATTTGCAGTGCTTCCTATATAATAGAATCATTTTCTCTACAGATGTAATATAGATAGTGCCAGCTAGCAAATTCAAAAGTATACCATTTTTGTTCAGCAGCTTACCTTCATTGTAATTAGCCATGACAAACCATTGTCAAATGTTATGCATTGAAATTATTGTTCTGAAATAGAGTCAATACATTTAAAGCAGCACTTTATGTTAAAGTTGGGGATTGAAGGCCTGAAGAAACTCCTACTTTAAGTTAATGAACTTTCTTTTGGAAACATTATTTCACTTGTATTTTACAGTGTACAAGTACAATGTAGAACACTGTGATTGTCAGAATGTGACCCCCAGTAATATGTAAAAAAAAATATATAATAATACCATACAAATATTTCTTTGAAATTTCAAATATTAATTTGTACAATAATATTATAATTAAAGAACTTAACCTGAACAACTTGCTGCAAAACAATAGGAGCCATAGGATCTGCAACTCATTCATTTGAACAGTTAAACATTCTGTCACTCATCATTGGTCTATAATATAAACAGCAATGCGAAGTTTGAGCCATATAAAGCACTGCATGGCAAATTAATAACAGATTCCTGTTTGTGTGGTGAGTCATAAATTCATTTTTTAGGTATTTCAGTACTGCAAAATATTAAAGATCCCTTTGCAATTTAAACATGCAAAGCAACAAGCAACATTGTAAACATGCACAAAATCCAGAATAACTCACTTGCTGTTGGGCATGGCTTATACAATTGCAAATTTGTTCATCTTGGTGAAACCCAAATGCCTACCAAAGTTGGTGGGTGTAGGTGAAACTATATGCCTACACCTGGGGCCAAGCCTCTGTCTGAGTAACTGTCACAAGTATTGATAGATGTCCCAAATTTAAATAAAATAACAAATAAATCTTTGCGGGCGGCATGGTGGCGCAGTGGATAGCGCTGTTCTCCCCGTGTTTGCGTGGGTTTCCTCCGGGTACTCCGGTTTCCTCCCACAGTCCAAAGACATGCAGGTAGGTG
>JAOVVG010000018.1:14070285-14081268 GCA_028566375.1 Leptodoras nelsoni
GTGTGTGTGCCCTACGATGGATTGGCGCCCTGTCTAAGGTTGTTCCTGCCTTGCGCCCTATGCTGCCGGCTAGGCACTGGCTCCCCCATGACCCGGAAAAGGAATAAGCGGCCAAGAAAATGAATGAATAAATAAATGAGGTTTTGGAGAATGCATGTTAATTCTTTTAAGGTTATTTTTTGCTTGAGCATATTACAATATTTTTGTCCGGGTTCTGCATTTTGCAGTCCTCTGTGTTTTGATGAAACAACTCTCTAGCTTGATCACTTCTCTCTCTCTCTCTCTCTCTCTCTCTCTCTCTCTCTCTCTCTGTGTAAATGTCTAGGTCAGTAAGATCAGTCTGGTTGACTTGGCCGGCAGTGAGAGAGCTGCATCATCTGGAGCAAAGGGCATAAGATTAAAGGTCAGAGGACAAAATGGCATACACCCAAATTACCATCTGAATAAAAGGCTGTGTTATAAATGCTAGTGTGGGACAGAACCCTAGCTAGTGATGATGTAGTGATGTGGTTTGGGACAGACCGGTAGTAGGCAGGTGAATAGTAAGTCATGTTGTTCGTGTGTGTGTGTGTGTTTTAGGAAGGAGCTAACATCAATAAATCGCTGACTACATTGGGGAAAGTCATATCAGCACTGTGTGACATGGTGAGAAACACATACACATACACACACACACACACATTCACACAAGTTTTATACAGTATACACAGATCAGCCATAACATTAAAACCACCTCCTTGTATCTACACTCTGTCCATTTTATCAGCTCCACTAACCATACAGGTGCACTTTGCAGTTTTACAGATAGACACTGTAGTTCATCTGTTATTCTGCAGACTTTGTTAGCCCCATTTTATGCTGTTCTTCAGTTGTCAGGACGCCAACAGGACCACCACAGATCAGGTATTATTTGGGTGGTGGATAATTGTCAGCACTGCAGTGACCCTGATGTGGTGGTGTGTCAGTGCGTGTTGTGCGGGTATGATTGGATCAAACAGAGAAGTTTTTAAACCCCTTAGTGTCACTGCTGGACTGAGAATAGTCCACCAACCAAAAATATCCAGCCAGCAGTGTCCAGCACTGATGAAGGATTAGAGGATCAGCAACAGATGAGTTACTGTCTCTGTTTTTACATCTACAAGGTGGAGCAACTAAGTAGGTGTGTTTAATAGAGTGGACAGTGAGTGGACACAGAGTTTATATATAAATATATAAAGACTTGATCCCACTGATGCTCAATCTGGGGACTTTGGAGCCGTTTGAACATGTTGAACCCTTTGTCATGTTCCTCAAACCATTCCTGAACAATTTTTGCAGTGAATGGGGCCACTGCCATTGGGGAATAGTGTTGCGATGAAGGGGTGTACTTGCTCTGCAACAAAAGTAGGTGTTAAATGTCAAAGTAACATCTATGTACATACCAAGACCCAGTGTCTCCTAGAAGAACATTGCCCAGAGCATCACACTTGTTTCTTCTCTTCTGCCAGCTTGCCTTCTTCCCATAGTGCATCCTGTTGCCATCTTTTCCACAGGAAAGTGATTCACACACACCCAGCTGTCCATGTGATGTAAAAGAAAATGTGGTTCATCAGAGCAGAATGTTATGGCTGTTCAGTATATATACACAAATACATATAGACATTTTAACAATGTTGTATTTCAGTACCTAACATCACTTATTATAAGTGATTATAAGCTGTGTGTGTGTGTGTGTGTGTGTGTGTGTGCAGCAAAACAGCAAAAAGAAGAAACCAGACTACATCCCATACAGAGACTCTGTCCTTACATGGTTACTGAAGGAAAACCTCGGTGAGAGAGCAGTGTGTGTGTTTTACAGTATTATCTGTGCACTTTTGTGTATGTGTGTGCTGTGTATTTTTTAATTGTGTGCATGTGTGTTTTATAGGTGGTAACTCGCGCACTGTTATGATTGCTGCTCTCAGCCCTGCAGACATTAACTATGAAGAAACACTCAGTACTCTACGGTACACACACACATACACACAGAAATACACAGCTATCCACCTTATTCCTGAAGCAAACCCTGTTATAATTCGTTGTGGCTGACATTTCCAGGAGCAAGTGGAAGTGACACACACTTGTGCTTTTGTTGCCTTATGAAAATTACTGAGTGTTGAGAGAACTTGGACCATTTGTGGTTGTAGTAACCTCTTGTAGTAAGAGGATTATAGTGATGTTTCTGGAACTTTCAGTGTAAAGAAAAGCCTGTATGTGCAGAAGGAGTTCTGTTTTAGGTATTTAAACACAAACACATATTTAGTGTCTTTTTGCTTAAGGTTTTATTTACAGTACTAAGTAAATAAGTAAGTTTACATTGTGCTAGTATTTCTTCTATGAGAAAAAAATAATTATAATAATTTATAATTATTATTTAATAATAATAATTTATAATAAATATAAATTATGTACCAGTTGTCCTCTTTCTTGTCACATCGTCCTCCTATTCCTCAGTAAATGAAGGCAGGGAGAGGATCACATTAGCACAACCTATAACACCAGTGCTGACAGGATAAAAAACAATTTAGTGGAAGTCTTGCCCATAGCTCAGGCAAGGAATAATGGGAAGCAGAAATAAGGTGGATAGCTGTAAAATGCACACACAGAAAAACTTACTTGGTCAAATTTCTGTTTATTTCAGTCCTTACATTGAGTGTCTTTAGCCATACCTGCTTCCACCTATTTCTAGTGTATTAAGTGCGTGCATATGTTTGTGTGTGTGTGTGTGTGTTTGTAGTTATGCTAACCGTGCAAAACAGATTCGCTGTAATGCTGTGATCAATGAAGATCCAAATGCGCGGCTAATCAGAGAACTGAAGGAAGAAGTGAACCGACTCAGAGAGCTACTGCTAGCACGGGGACTTAGCCAACTAATCACTGGTACACACACATACACCCATATACACACACCCCCACACACTCACACAGATGGGCTGACCAAACAGCAATGGTGAAAACTGAGTTCTTGCAAAAATAGGAAAGTTTTCTTGCATTTTGGCCTTTTGTCCACACAACAACCGTTGTGGCAGACTATTAGGCTGTGTTTGTACCCATGGTGTTCTTCTGTGGTGTTTGTATCTTTGAGTGGCAGGTAAAGCGCCACATACTGGCTTGTAGAACTTACTACAAAACTTTCACTCGTTTTTGCGAATCTGTGTGGATGAGAATGAGTTCTCAAAATGCCATAAGGATGCCAATCTTTTTGAAAACACAAAGGAAGAATGTTTTATAACATTCTATTGGCATGTGGATGTGGACTCATATACACACTCTTGTACATACAAACACATGCACTCATATAAAAACACACGCTTGCATGCATACGCTCATATACAGATACAAACATGCATATGAGCAGCACGGTGGAGCAGTGGGTAGCGCTGCTGCCTCACAACAAGAAGGTGGACCCTTTCTGTATGGAGTTTGCCCGTTCTTCCTGTGTGTCTGCGTGGGTTTCCTCCGAGGGCTCCGGTTTCCTCCCTCAGTCCAAAAACATGTATGTCAGATGTCTTGGAGATAAATTCTGCCCTTGTTGACAACAAGGAATATAGACTGGAAAACAGTGAAACACTAACCTTTCCTGTCATGAATGTAATCACTGTGTAAAACAGGACATTAAACACTTAGACCTTAAATAAAGAAATAAACATACACACATACACACATCTGCTCATTAGTGATTTCTTTTTGGCAGGTGCGGAGGTGAGTGATATCAGTACCTGTTCTGCACCAGCCACTGACTCTGCCCCTAACAGTGCTCCACCAATCACAGCCCATGCTCCATCCCAAAATATTGACCCCTCCTCTCATTGTAGCCTTAACCAATCAGGTTACCAGGATGAGATCACACAGGAGGAGGCGGTGGAAAGGCTGAGGGTAAGCAGAATGGTGTGGCTTAATATACATTAGATAAGCAAAGGGGTGTGGCTTAAGAGACTGAAGGTGTGTGTGTGTGTGTGTGTGTGTGTGTGTAGGAAACAGAGAAGATTATTGCTGATTTAAATGAAACCTGGGAGGAAAAACTACGAAAAACCAAGTCTATGCGTTTGGAGAGGTAGTACAGACGCCCACATGCACACACACATTCTGTTTAGGCATTTCTGAACTGCACTGTGAAAGATTGTGTGTTTGTGGGGTGTGTGTGTGTGTGTGTTTACTTGGCAGAGAGTCTCTGTTGGCTGAGATGGGTATGTCTGTCAAAGAGGATGGAGGAACAGTTGGTGTGTTCTCACCTAAAGGAGTGAGTACATAGACACACACATTTACACACTTCTACATTTATTTGTGTACTCTCATTGCAGTTAGGTTTCCTTTGTATTTGTGTATGAATGTGCATCTTTGTTTATGTGATTTTTGTTAATGTATACAGACACCACACCTGGTGAACCTGAATGAAGATCCTCTAATGGCTGAGTGTCTCCTGTATTACATTAAAGAGGGCATTACCAGGTAGGTGTGTGTGTGTGTGTGTGTACACTTGCAAGTGCAGTAGTGTGTAGTAAAGGAGGAGTAGGGGAAGGTGTGACCTATCAGTAAGCGATAGGGGGAGGGGTGTGGCTTATGAAAGAGGGGTAGAGAGAGGGATATGGCCTATCAATGAGTGGTCAAGGGAGGGGTGTGGCCTATCAGTGATGGCACAGAGTGAGGTATGTGGCCCATAAGTGAGTAAATAAAGGTAGGGGTGTGACCTATCAATGATGGACCTATAATTGAGGTTGTAGAGTAAAATAAGGGTTTAAAGGAGGGGTGTGCCCTATAAATGAGGAGGTAAAGAAAGAATTGTCAATGAGGAGGTAGAGGGATGGGTGTGGAATATAAATGAGGGGTAGAGGAAACGTGACCTATTAATTTACATTTACATTTATGGCATTTGGCAGATGCCCTTATCCAGAGCGACTTACATCTTATTTACACAACTGAGCAGTTGAGGGTTAAGGGCCTTGCTCAGGGGCCCAACAGTGACTGTGGTGGGATTCGAACTCACGACCTTTGGGTCAGTAGTCCAACTTCTTATCCACTGAGCTACACTATTAATGAGGGTGGAGGGAGGGGTGTGTCCCATCAATTGGAGGGTAAAGGGAGGGGTGAGGCCTATAAATTAGTTTCGGATGTAAATGAGAGGTAAAATGAGTGTTATGGCCTGTAAATGGGGCAGAGGGAGGGGTGTGGCCTATTCATGAGGGGTAGAGGGTGGAGTATGGCCTCATTGAGGGGTAAGGGGAGGTATATGACTTGAGTGATGTGGTTTAATACTGAAAAGGCATGTGTCTTAATGTTTGAAAGGGTGTGGCTAAAGACCTGTGTTTGTGTGTTTACCAGAGTCGGTCAGAAGGAGGTGGATATCAGACTCAGTGGGCCATTCATTATGGAACAGCATTGTGTCTTTAACTGCTATACTGACCACCATGGAGAGAGTAAATATGTGTGTGTGTTTGTGTGTTTGTGAGTATATACAATCTGTGTGTATGTTAACTAACAACTGCCTTGTTTTAGTTGTCGTAACTCTGGAGCCATTCGAAGGGTCGGAGTCTTATGTCAACGGCAAACTAATTACAGAAACAACAGTGCTCAGACAAGGTCTGTGTGTGTGTGTTTAACATTCTATTCTAATGCAGATATACAGTAAATTCTTTATTTCTGTGTATGAAAAGTGTGTGCCTGTGAGTTGTTGTATGGTCATGTTTTGCATTGTGTGTGTGTGTGTGTGTGTGTGTTAGGTGATCGTGTGGTGATGGGGAAGAGCCATGTGTTCCGTTTTAATCACCCAGAGCAGGCAAAGAGGGAGAGGGAGCGAGCATGCAGCAGCACCACTGACCAGCAGGGGGAGTATAAATCCACACAGCAGGAGTTGATAGAAGAACAAGGGATAGAAATCAAAGAGGACGAGGAGACAAGGTAGACAGAGATGGGGAGCTAATTAGAATATCAAAAATAAGACAGATTTTCAATCACATTAGATCTTGTCCTTGTTTCTCCAGACTGAATGACATGGAACTTCAGTACTGTCAGGAGAAAGAGGAAGCTGACCTTCTGCTCGAGCAGCAGAGACTGGTAAGTATGTGGTGCACTGATAGCTTCTTTTAAATACTCACAAGATCAGGTAATTTCATCTACATTAGCCATAAAAATATAAGTATATTGAGTATAGATGTAGTAAAACTAGTGGTAAGAACCCTGATATAACCGGTAAAACTATACTCACTAATCCACTTTAATAGGAACACCTGTACACCTGTTCTTATAAGCAGTTCTCCAGTCATTCAACTGTGTGGCAAAATGTTTCAGCCTGCAGACCCTCCACTCACAGGATGTTTCTTTGTTTTGTTTTTTGCACCTTTCTGTGTAAACTCTAGAGATTGTTTGTGAAAATTCCAGGATATTAGCAGTTTTTTAAAATACTCAGAATTGCCTGTCTGGCACCAAAAACCATGTCATAGATTTGATGTTACCATGTTAAAGCCACAGAGATCTCAATTGGCACTGCTGCCACATGAGTGAATGGTGGGAAAATTGAATGAACAGGTGTACAGGTGTTTCTATTAAAGTGGACGGTGAGTGTATAGTAAAGCTGTGGTAAAACTATAGCATAACTGTGGTAAAAGTTGTGCAACTCTGTTAAAACTATATTACTACCGTGTTAGCAAACTATAGCAAAACTGGACAAATATGGTAAAACTAGTAAAATAATAGTAGACTTTTGGTATAACTAGTGAAACTATATTAAAATACTGGATGTGTTAAAACATGGAAAACTACTAAAACTAGGATAAAACTAGAGCTATGACAAATCTCTGGTAAACCTAGTAAAATGTGGTCAAACTGTAGTAAAAAGTGTGGTAAGGTAAAACTCTGGTAACACTATAGTAAAAATGGTAAACCTTGTAAAATGTGGTAACACTACAGTAAAACTTTGGTACAACTCTTACAATGTGGTAAAACTTTAGTGAAAATATCACAAAACTAGTAAAATGTGGTCAAATGTATTAAAGCTACAAGAAAACCATGGTAAAATGATTAAACTGTTTTAAAATCATAATACCATGGTAAAACTAATTAAACTATAATAAAACTGTGGTAAAGCTAGGGCAAAACTGATAAAACTAATGACACTGTAGTAAACCTGTAGTAAAATGGTGGTAAAACTATAATAAGACTGTGGTAAAACTAATACAACTATAGTAAAACAGTGATAACATGAGTAAAACTATTTATATCAAATGTGTAAAACTATAAACCTGTGGTAAAATGTGCAAAACTGTGGTAAAATTATGGTCCACATTAAAAAAAAAGAAGTGTAACCAGTGTAAATGGAGGCCAAATGATAGAAGAGCATTCCTTAACGTCCAGGTATATACCTTATGTTCATTGAGTTTAAGCCCTGAGGGTCATAAAGCTAGGACTTTTCAGATAAGAACAATGTGTGTGTGTGTGTGTAGTATGCAGACTCAGACAGTGGTGATGACTCTGATAAGCGTTCCTGTGAAGAGAGCTGGAAGCTTATCTCATCTCTCAGAGAGAAACTACCAGCAAGCAAGGTGTATATCAACCTATCTATCTATCTATCTATCTATCTATCTATCTATCTATCTTCTGTGTATCAATCTATTTATCTATTAATCTGTGTGTGTGTGTGTGTGTGTGTGTAGGTGCAGTCTATAGTTAAGCGCTGCGGCTTACCCAGCAGTGGGAAGCGGCGTGAGCCTCAGCGTGTGTACCAAATCCCGCAGCGGCGACGTGTGGGTGTGCTTGACCCTGAGAGTGTGTCCCTGTCTGATCTGCAACTGCAGGCTGTAAAGGAAGTGTGTTATGAAGTGGCACTTGCCGAATTCCGAAACACACCCCGTGAAATAAATGCCATGGCGATCATGAAGATGAACGAACTGCTGCGCATACATGGAATGAGTGGGGCTGAAGGGGGTGGAGCCTGGCGGCAGGTGGCCCAGGAAGTCTGGGACACAGTGGGTGGAGCCACAGACGAGAAGGACAGAGTTAGTGGTGGAACAGGTGGAGTTGGTGATGAAGGGGACAGGGACAGAGGTGGCATATCTGAGCTGAAGACTCATCTGGAGAAGCTAACGGACATTTTACAAGAAGTGAAGCAGCAAAACAACATGAAGGACGAAGAGATACAAACACTTAGAGACAGGATGATCAAAATGGAGAGGGTCTTACCTGCACGACAGGTAACACAAATACACTGTCTACATGCACACACATATACACATGCATACCGCTATGCATAAACATGCTAACACGTGTGTGTGTGTGTGTGTGTGTGTCTGTTTCAGGATCGTGAAGTGTTAGAGAATCAGGGAATTGGGAAAATAAAGGACAAGGGGGCAAATAAGGGATGTGGGCATGATAATGAGGGGTGTGTTTCTCCTAATCTGTTCTCTAATGACGATCGAGTTACGCGTCTGATGGAAGAAGATCCTGCCTTTCGCAGGGGACGGCTCCGCTGGCTTAAACAGGAACAGACACGGCTCCAGAATCTGCAGCAACAGCAAATTACAAAGCGGCTACGACAGACAGGAGGTGGGATTGGAGGCAGGGCTGGGGAAGGAGGCATGGTTCACTTGCCAGGAACGGGTCAGTTCATTCCTCCATATGACTGTAAGCTGAAGTTTCCTTTTAAGAGCAACCCGCAGCACAGGCACTCCTGGAGCCCTGCCCAACATATAACCCCACCCACTGACGAAGAGAAGAGGGAGGGACCACAACATCCATCTAGTCCAAACTACATCACTCCACCTCTGAACCACATGGTTCCATCAGCAAATCCCAGTCCTGCCCATGAGGTACCTTTATTCATCCTCCCATCTATGTTCCAGGTACCAGTTGCCATGGGAACACAGCGCATGTGCACACCCTTCAACAACAGTTACTTTCCACAGCAGCAGCAGTGGCACTACAGGAGGAACTCTGTGGACAGTTCAGCCAGTCACCATGGATACAGTTACCATGGTGACAGCAACAATCAACACACTCACTGTCAGCAACGATCCCCAAGCCCTGTGGCAAGAGGAGATCCCCGAGATTACTATGGAAGCCATCAATATCAGCACAGCCAACCTCAGCAGTGTGTACCCACATTTCTGATGTACCAGGCTCCACCCACTACACACGTACTGCCAAGTAACACACACACTGAACTTGCTCAGTGGGGCTGGGGGCGGAGCCAAAGATATACCACACCCCCTCGCATGAGACGTCGACTTAGTGCACCTGACCTGGACAGCAAGCAAACACCTGTGTGAGCCTGTGTGCGCGCACACGCGTGTGTGAGACAGAGAGAGAAGAGAAAACAAAGATAAAACCAACTGAAAAGGAAGTTAAAGCATTATTGGATGGAAAAAAAATAATGGATGGAAAAAAAGAAAGAGTTTAAAAAATGCAAACAAAAGAAAAAAAAAACTGAAAAAGCAGTGATGGAAAAAGTAAAAATGAAATAAAAGAATAACAGACAGAGGAAAAAAAGAAGGAAGAAACCAAATGTGGAAAATGAAAGAAACTAATTAAATAAATAATGATGTGGGAGCTGATCTTTTTCTGTTAACTTTTTTAGTTTGTATGTGTGTGTGTTTCACAGGTGTGTGAAGAGAATAAAAAGAAATAAAAATGTAAAATTCTGTGACTGTCATGATCCCACACGGAATGGAGTCAAGAGCAGATACGGTTCATGAACATGAATCAAAAGGCAGATCAAAAATAGTCCATAAAGGCGCAGAGCGTGGTTACTAAAAGGGAAATGGGAGAAAATGGAACGCAAAGACTTTGTCCATAGCTCAGAAGTTATTCAAATGTGACGGGGCGAGGGCAGGAGAACAAAACGTTCTGGCACGGGGAACTAGAAAAAAAAAAAGAGACAGGAATCACAACGGTGCACGCAGGGCAACAACGGGAACAAAAGTCATAATGCAAAAGAGACAAGATACTTAGCTTTGAGAAAACTTAGACTAGGATCATCTTGGCACAGACTCATGTGGAGGCTGGAGCATGTGAGTTGATCTGCACTGAGGAGTGAGAATGAGCCTCTTTTATACTCCTCAGCGAGGCATAACGAGCAATCAAACATGGCCACCAGCAGGTGCGCCCGATTTTCCGGGCCCTGTGGGAGATGTAGTTTTGGCCATGAGTTCTCTGACAGGGCGTTTCTGGTCCCCTCTGGCGGCTGTGGTCGTTACAGTGAGTTCTGTGTGTCAAAGCCCAAACAGCTCTCTAGATAAGTGCATTTTGTAGTGTATAGTAGTGTACTGTAATACACTTTTTTACAGGACCTGAAATTATAAAAAAAATGTCAATACATTTTTAATGTATTTCAATTAAATAAAAAAGATTTTGTGGTTTTGCAGGACAAAAACTACAGTTTCTCTGGAACTGTTTTTATGTAATTGTTTGCAAAAATGTAGTGTTTATCTCCTGGGAAAACAGAGTGAAAAGCACAAAGGTTCAGTCACACTAAGAAGATATAAACAGTCGGTCTCTTTTTTTTTCTCTCTTAAGTTAATCAGACAAAGAAAAACAAGCTTGTCATGTTACCAAGAAACCGCAAAGCTTAAACTCCTCTGTTCTGAAGATGCCAGCTTTACCTCTGACTGTTACAAAGTGCTAGAGACACAGGACACAGGCCTTCCATAAATGTTATTTAAACTTTGAATAATTGTTATATAAACATTTTTATATTGTAAATTCATGCTTTGCAGCTGCACTAATGTCAGAGCTGCTATTATAAAAAATTAATCAAGACCTTCTGACCAATCACATTGCGGAATTCATCAGTATAGCAAATAATATATTTATAAACATCTCACAACACTCTTACTGCATACACAAGTTTATTACAAAAGCCAAACACACACACACACACACACACAGAGAGAGAGAGACAGAGAGAGAGAGAGAGAGAGAAAGAAAGAGAGAAAGTCTAGCTTTCCATTATAGCAGTCTATTTTTGGAATCAGGTTC
>JAOVVG010000018.1:14130549-14142077 GCA_028566375.1 Leptodoras nelsoni
GATCAGGAGTGTATGTATGATGATGATAATGACGATGAGGATGATGTTGATGATGCTGGTGATAGTGATGTCAGTAATGACAATGGTGATGTCAGTGACGATGGCAATGGTAATGATGTTGTAGAGGATGAGGAAGATGACGACGACAATGACTGGTGATGTCAGTGATCTCAATGATGATAATGGTAATGTCAGTGATGTCGAAGAAAAAGAAGATGATGGTGGTGACAGTGACGATGGCGATGTCAGTGATGTCTATAAGCATGATATGTGATGTCAGTGATGTTTAAGAGGATGATGATAATGATGACGACAGTGTCAATGTCCTGTAGTGTAACTCTGTGGAATGCTGCTGAAATGTGTTATATGGGGGTAGTTTGTGTGTATTGTCATCCATGCCATATGCTTATTTATCTACAGTGAACTAGTGGGAGGGGTTTATAAACCACTTCCTGTGTGTCACTTTCTCTTCCCTCAGTGTAGCTGTTATTGCTGTAGTTTTCATGTTCACACTTTTGTTCTTTGTTTATAACTATTGTTTCTGTGTGTGTAGGAGAGAGAGAGAGAGAGAGAGAGAGAGAGACTGAACATTCTCTAATGATGATCAGTGAACTCTCCATTAGCTAATTAACATCATACTCTCCTGGGTGTTGGGTTACTCTGTGTGTGAGCGTGTGTGTGAGCGTGTGTGTGCATGTGTGATTAGCACCATTAGTGTATTCAGTTTCTCTTTCTGGTGTTGATGAGTGACAACAGTGCTGCTGATGATTGGCTGTTGTGGTGATGTCACTGTGTCTGTACATCTGTTTTTCTCCATCACTGTTTGTCTTCTCGCTTTATCTGTCTCTCTGTCTGTCTTACTCTTACCTGTCTCTCTTTTTGTGGTATCTAGGCAACAGAGTGTGATTCAGAAACCAGAGACCTGTATTAGAATGACACTTATTTATCTCACTGTGTGTGTGTGTGTGTGTGTGTGTGTGTATGTGTCAGTGTTGTGGTTAGCGAGTATGTGACTGCCACCTGCAGGCTAGAGGGAGTGAGTATATCTCACCATGAACAATAAGGACACCACCACTGAGTCCGGTCAGTCTCTGTCTCTCTTTCTCTCTCACTACTTCTCACTCCTTCTCTCTCTCTCTCACTCCTTCTCTTTCTCTCTTCCTCTCTCTCACTGTCATTCCTTCTCTCTCTCAATTCAATTCAGTTTGGCTTTATTGGCATGACTGCTTCAATCACAATGTTGCCAAAGCACATAAACATCTCTCACTCCTTCTCACTCTCAATCCTCTCTCTCTCTCTCTCTCTCTCACTCTCTCACTCACAGACACACACATGCTCTCTCACTATCACTTGTGCTCTCTCTCACTCTCTCTCTCTCTCTCTCTCTCTCTCTCTCTCACACTCACATGCACAGACATGTTAGTGCACGCACACCTTCAGACACATATTAACACCTACACACATGCTTCTCATTTTTAGTCATTGTGGTTTATTTCTGAGGACTCACTCTGTGTGTGTGTGTGTGTGTGTTATAGAGAATAACCGTCAGATGAAGGTGTTTCTGCCCAATAAACTGTTGGAGTGTTTGCCTCGGACAAACACATTGCCTAAAGAGAGACTTCGCTGGAACACCAACGAGGTGTGTGTGTCTGGGGGTGTGGTATGTGTCTGGGGGTGTGGTATGTGTCTGGGGGTGTGGCATGTGTCTGGGGGTGTGGTGTGTGTGTGTCTGGGGGTGTGTGTGTCTGGGGGTGTGGTATGTATGTGCCTGGGGGTGTGGTATGTGTCTGTCTCTGGGTGTGTCTGTCTCTGGGTGTGTCTGTCTCTGGGTGTGTCTGTCTCTGGGTGTGTGTCTCTGTGCTTCTGGGTGTGTCTGTCTGGGGGTGTCTCTGGGCGTGTGCCCAGGCGTGTGTCTCTTACTCATTGCAGCCTACTGTACAAGCTGGATCACACTGTAATAAGATGTGGAGACAGACCCCACAATGATCAGAAGCATGACGTGTCTCTGGGCGTGTCTCTGGGCGTGTCTCTGGGCGTGTCTCTGGACGTGTGTCTGGGCGTGTCTCTGGACGTGTCTCTGGACGTGTCTCTGGGCGTGTGTCTGGGCGTGTGTCTGGGCGTGTCTCTGGGCGTGTCTCTGGACGTGTCTCTGGGCGTGTGTCTGGGCGTGTGTCTGGGCATATTTCTGGGCGTGTGTCTGGGCATATCTCTAGGCGTGTGCCTGGGCGTGTGTCTCTTACTCATTGCAGCCTACAGTACAAGTCGGATCATGCTGTAATAAGATGTGGAGACAGACCCCACAATGATGTATAGTGTGATCAGAAGCATGACATGTCTGTCTGTGTTTATGTGTATATTATACGTTTTAACACATTCCTGTTAAAATGTCAGGTTTTGTGATATTAAAAAATAAGACTAAGATTAATCATTTCAGAACTTTTTCCACCTTAAATGTGACCTATAATCTGTACTATTCAATAAAAAAAAAGGATTACAATAATTCAGTTGAATAAATATCCTTAACATCCTTAAACTAATACTTTGTTGAAGCACCATTTGACTTTGAGACCCTCCAGTCTTATTGGGTTAGGAGTCTTTTTATCAGCATGGTGCATCTTGACTTGCCAATCTTTGCCCACTCTTCCTTGTAAAAGTTCTCCAAATCTATCAGCTTGTGAGGACATCCCCTATACACAGCCCTCTCCAGGTCACCTCACAGATTTACAGTTGGATTCAGGTCTGGGCTGTGGCTGGACCATTCCAAAACTTTTATATTCTTCTGGCGAGGCCATTCTTTTGTTAATGTGGAGGTCTTCTTTGTGTCCTTGTCATGCTGAAGGTAAAATTCCTCTTCATCTTCAGCTTTTTAGTAGAGGCCTAAAGGTTTTTTGCCAAAATGTACTGATATTTGGACTTGTTTATGCATGTAACCGTGCTTGGATGTTTTGCTTTGTAATAAAAGTCTTCTGTCTTGCCGCCCTTTACTACAGCCCAGACAGATGAAGAATACAGAAGATCATTGTCACATTTAATACATAACCAGCATTTGCCAAAAATGCCTGAAGCTCCTTTAATGTTGCTGTAGCCCTCTGCACAGCCTCCTTTACCAGTTTTCTTCTTGTTCTCATCAGTTTTGGGGGGGACATCCAGTTCTTGGTCATGTCAGTGTTGTGCCATACTTTATCCACTTGTTGATGAGCATCTTCACTGTGTTCCATGGTGTATCTAATGCCTCAGATCAGTTTTCCTGACTGATACCTTTCAACAGTAAGGTCCCTATGATGCTTTGTAAGCTCTGTATCCGTGGCCTTTGCTGTAAGATGCAATTAAATGTCAGGATTTCATTGATGGCAGGTGAGTACTGAGTACTTTTTAATATGAGCTGGAATGTGACGGGTTAATTCTGATCTCAGCCACATCCCCAATTGTAAGAGGGTGTGCACTCTTATGCAAACATATTATTTTACTTTTATTTTTGTTTTGTTTTTCAATTGAATTGCCCAGATTATATGTCGCATTAAAGGTGGAGAAATCTGAAATGATTTATCTTGGTCTGATTTTTTACGTTACAGAAACCTGCATTTTAACAGGGTGTGTAGCCTTTTTATATCCACTGTATATAATTGAACGTCTGTGTGTGTTTTACAGGAGATTGCTTCGTACCTGATCTCATTTGACCGACACGAAGAGTGGCTGTCCTGCACACTCAAGGCCAGGTGGGTGGGTGGGTGGGTCTGTGTGTGTGTGTGTTCGTTACCATGCTTACAAAGCCAGGTGTGTGTTACCATGGTTACCAAGACAAGTGTGTGTGTGTGTGTATGTGCATGTGTTACCATGGCTACCAAGACCGTGAGTGTTATCACAGTAACAAAGATTGCTTTATGTGTGTGTATCAGGCCGCAGAATGGCTCCATCATTCTGTATAACAGGAAGAAGGTTCAGTACAGAAAAGATGGATACTGCTGGAAGAAACGGAAGGATGGGAAAACGACACGGGAGGATCACATGAAGCTCAAAGTGCAGGGAACCGAGGTGTACATACACACATTCATACACATATAGTATGCACAAGCACACACTGTATACACATACACACTGTATGTATAATATGTTTCACATTTTTTTATATTTATTTTTAAAGACTAATCTCTTTTTCTCTCTTTGTTTCTCTCTCTCTGTCTTTTTGCAGTGTCTCTATGGTTGTTATGTCCATTCCTCCATTGTCCCAACATTCCACAGGAGGTGCTATTGGCTGCTGCAGGTCAGTCATCAAGTCACTTGACCTGTATCACAAGTAACACTGAATTTGTCACATGACATGCTGTGTATAATGCTAACTGACGTTTGCTATATGAGATTATCCACTGTTAGTAGAAACGTTAGCATTTATGTTCAGCATTCAGCTTATGATGCATTTCCTGTCCTGTTCCGGAGGACATGCGCCGTTCCACATCCGAGTTTAATAAAGAGTGGCCTGTGTGTGTCTGTGTGTGTATAGAACCCGGACATTGTGCTGGTCCACTACCTGAATGTGCCGAATGTGGAGGACAGTGGGAAGGCGTGTGGACCAGTGCTGTGTGCCGTTACTGACCGCCGAGACGGGCTGCGCTGGAGCCGAGAGGAGCTGCTCTCCCAACTTAAGCCCATGTGTGAGTGACCAGTCACAGCTGAGAACCACAACTGACTGACCGTTCCATGTGTGACCGTGTGTGTATGTGTGGGCAGTTCACAGTATGAAGTGGTGTGGCAGTGGAAATGGCGCAGATGTTTCCATTGAACAGCTCGTGCAGCAGATTCTGGAGTCGCAACAGACCAAACCGCAACCACGTACACACACCTGCCTCTGTAACCATGGTAACACAGATATATACACTTACAAAAATCTTTTAAACGACATATATACAGACAACCCCAGGCTGACTGTGTGCATGTGTGTGTATATCTATATAGCTTCTTCTGGGATGAACATTCCTCATCGGTGTAACAGCACAAAACATCGCATCATCTCCCCAAAGCTGCCGTGTGGCCCCGCCCCCTACCTCAATGAAGTCCAGAACCTAACCCCTGAGAGCTCAGGGGGTGGGGCAGCCACTAGAGATGGAGGTGCAGGTGATGCTGTTGCAGGAGGTACGGCCAGTGAGAAAACCCAACCCTCCAGCCCAGCAGTCGCCCTTGACAACGGGTGTTCTGCTACACCCTCTTCCTCCTCTTCCAGCCCACCGCAAACACAGCGCACAACAATTGCCCTCAGTAATGGCAATGGTTTCTATGGTGACCAACATGGCAGCTTGGCAACAGTAGCACTGCCTCAGAATGCGGTAATAGTCATGACGACAGCAGCAGCAGCGGCGGCATTGGGCCGGGGAGGGGAGGAGTCTAAAGGCGAGCTCAGTTCTGGGCACCTGTCACTTACGCATGCTGGAGGCCGGCTCGTCCTATCACCTGTCCCAACCAAACAGGAGACGCCTCCTCCCAGCCCAGCAACTCACACGGTGCAACCCAGTCAGGGTGTGGCTACGCTCTCCCTCACTCTTCTGCCCAGTCCTGTGATTGGAGGACTGCTGTTGACAGATCGTGTAATTACAGACAAGCCCAGCACTATGCTCCGCCCCTCGTCTCCCTCTCCATCCTTAATGGCACTACCATCCACACAGACTGGCACTGTAACTGACCTCGCCCCTACTGTACCACTGCCCTTTGACCCTGATTCGTTTCTCAATAGTCCCAAACAGGGCCAAACCTATGGTGGCTCCTCCCTCTCCCCACTTAATACTACTAACTCCGCCTTGTCCTCCCAGGGCTCACCCCCTTCCTCTTCTCCACAGCCTTCTTCATTGGCATTGACTCTTTCTCCAACCTCTCCACCCTCATCTCTTTCTTCTCTCTCTCCTCCCACATCTACACCAAACTCTGCCTCTCTGTCTCCTTCACTCTCTTACTCACTCTCTCCGTCTTGTCCCACCCCTTCTCTCCCTACCCTTTGCCTTGACTCCTCATTGGCTCTTGATTCACTGACCCACCCACTAAGCCCCACCCTAGTTACTCAGGTCTCCTCACCACGATTAGACATGACCCCCAGAAGCTCTACCAGTGATGGACAAACTCTTCTGCTAGGACAGGATGAAAATGTCCTGCCTCATCTGCTGTCACAAAACTACACACACAACCAGCTGTTGCCTTCACAGCACTCAACATCCAGTCAGCAGTCTAGCAACCATCTGCCAACCAGTCAACTACTGCTCAGTCAGCTCTCGCCCAAACAACCACAGACCAATCAGCTTCCAGCTGATGGAGAGGGGGCGGGGCTTAGGCTTCAGGAGGAGGCTCATCTCCTGATGACCCAAACACACACACACTTGCAGGGTTTGAGGCCCCCAGGGCGAGGCCTGCGCCATAGCCTCAGCCAGCCAGCTCTGCTCACACACAGTGACACGCAAATGGATGCTCACACACATTCACACACACACACTGACACACACACATATTCACATACACACACACTTATTGCACAGGTGAGCCCTGTTCAGGTAAAGGAGGAAAAGTCTCCGCCCATACCTCCAGCTATTCTGCGAGAATTAGAGTGTGATGACATGCCCATGGATACTGCTCAGAGTACAGAGACCACACAGCAACACACTGATGAGGCGGAGCTATCGTTTGACTCCACCTTTCCTGACCTGATATCAGAACTCATCACCGAGGAGACAAACAGCCACTCTGAGTGTATAAGCCTAAACTCCGCCTCTGCCCCACCCACTTACCCAGTCAGGTACATGGCCCCGCCCCAGCCGACGCCCTCCACCTCCTACCTGCCCTACACACTCCTCACACAGACACACACACACTCCAACATGCACTCCGGAGTAGGGGAGGAGCCTCAGCGTCTCGCTAGCATCACCGATTTCTCACCTGAGTGGTCTTATCCAGAGGTGAGTCACATACACAGGCATGCGCATGCGAACAGTCACACACATACGGCGAACAGCCATAACATTAAAACCACCTCTTTGTATCTACACTCTTTGTTCATTTTATCAGCTCCACTGACCATACAGGTGCACTTTGTAGTTTTATAGATAGACACTGTAGTCCATCTGTTTTTCTGCAGACTTTGTTAGCCCCATTTTATGCTGTTCTTCAGTTGTCAGGACCCCCACAGAGCAGGTATTATTTGGGTGGTGGATGATTGTCAGCACTGCAGTAACCCTGATGTGTTGATTGTGTGTTAGTGTGTGTTGTGCTGGTACAATTGGATCAGACACTCTAAAATGGACAGTGTGTGTAGATATAAGGAGGTGGTTTTAATGTTATGGCTGATTGGTGTATATACATGCACATGTATTCACACAACACCCCTGATAATGTCTGTCTGTCTCCCTCTCTGTCTGTTTGTCTCTTTCTGTCTTCATCAATGTCTCTGTTTCTGTCTGTCTCTGCCTCTCTAACTCTCTGTCTAACTCTCAGGGTGGGGTGAAGGTGTTGATCACAGGTCCCTGGTCAGAGGTGAGCTGCAGGTACTCATGTGTGTTTGATCAGAGTACAGTACCCGCTTCACTCATCCAGCCCGGAGTACTGCGCTGTTACTGCCCAGGTACACACACACACACACACCGAGGTGTTAGCCCTGCTTCTCATGGTCTGTATGGGCAGAATCAGACCTGCAGGCCGAGACCAACTGGTTAATATGGATATGCCGAGTGTTAGTGTGGCGCTGGTTTCAGGTAATTGTGTGTGTCTGTCTGTGTGTAGCTCATGAAGCGGGTCTGGTGGCTCTGCGTGTGATGAAGGACTCAGACGCTGTGTCATCATCAGTGTTGTTTGAGTATCGAGCTCGAAACGCAGCATCATTACCGAGCTCACAGCTGGACTGGCTCTCTCTGGATGGTGAGCACACACACACAAACATGCGTACACACACACACACATACACACACACAAACATGCGTGCACACACACACACACACAAACACAAACAAGAGAGTGTGCCATACACATTGAATTGCATTTTAAATGTAATATTTTACAGTCAGCTCCTTTTGATTTTATACACTTGGGTCATATTTCTGTGACATTTTTTCATTTTAAAACAAACTTTCTCAGAGTTTCTGTATAACACTGAGTCAGGGGTAGGGCTACATGTGAGAACACAGCTGTGGACTAATCACACTTCAATGTGCAAATTGTTAATGATAGAAACATTTTACCTGCATGTTTACATTTGTAGCCTCAGTACTGTAATGTTAGTGACATTAGGCTGTCAGGGTTTGTAAAAGCATGTTTGTAGGCTTTTATTGAATTGCACAGATCCTTGCATTTAATGAGGACATTTTAGTGTTAGTATGTTTTTTGTGTATAGAATAAATAGATTAAAGAAATTATTGCTCTGCACAAATGTTTGCATTTAACATCACTCCCGAGAGAATTGGGGCGGGGTAAGGGGATTATTTTTCCCAACACACACACACACACACATACACATAGTCTCTGATGTGATGGAACTATTTTCCACTGTCAACACCCAGATCCACTGTGACACACACACACACACCCCTTTCTTCTCCCTTTACCATGTTACCCTGTTAGCATATCCCTCTCCATATTATCAGCCAACTAACCTTTTGATTCTTACCCTTTTCATCCTAGAGTATGTTAGCCAATTAGCACATTTTATTGGCAAATGTTACCTTGTTAACCTTTGACCTCTTAACCGGTTCATCTGATAGCATGCTATGTTGTTAGCATCTTAGCTGGCTAGCCTGGTAGCATGTTATGTGTGTGTGTGTAAATGTAGAGAGCAGGCCAGAGTCTATTTTTGTACCATGGCTCAACCTATTTAAACCCATGAGGACCCCCCATCTATTCCTCCACCTCTCTCTCTCTCTCTCTTTCTCTCTCTCTTTTACTCTCTCTCACTCTCTCCCGCCCTTCCTCTCCCCGTCTCACTGTCAGTCTTTCATCTCTGGCAGGCTGTGTCTGGGTGCAGGAATGTGAACACACACACACACACACACACACACACACACACACACACACGCATACACACACACACTCAGGGCCCCCTCAGTAGCTCCATTTGGGACTTTCCGTACTGGCGAGCAGACGTGTGTGGAGCGTTTCTCCTCCTTGTGGAATACGGTCTCTTTCTTTTATCCTTAGGAAGAACAGACATCTCTCTCTGTCTCTCTCTCTCTCTCTCTCTCTCTCTCTCTCTCTCTCTCTCTCTGTCTGTCTTTCTCCCTCTCTGTCTCTCTTTCTCATTCTCTCACTCCCATGCTTTTGTTTTCACTCTGTAACTTGTATACTATGTGTATACATATATATATATATATATGTGTGTGTGTGTGTGTGTATGTGTGAGTGAGATTTGTTTCCTTACAGCACTCTGGGTATAACTTAACTGTATGTCTGTGGTTATGCTTCCGTATTAACTTTGTGTGTGTGTGTTTGTGTGAGATGTTTCTCCTGTGCCTCCCCTCATTCTCCTGATTTAACATCAGCAGTCTGTGTGTGTGTTGCTTTACACCGTTGAATGATTCACACATTCATACACTGATCAGACTAACAAGAGAGACAGACAGACAGACAGACAGACAGATAGAGAGACGGACAGGTGGGATGCTGTGACTTTGTGATATCCGAAGAGTCAAAGATGGAAGAAAACACTGAAGATGCTATAGGTAGGGTGTGTGTGTCTAAGAAACTAACTAACTAATGAGATGAAGGTGTATTCATTATATTGTACACACACGTTCTTGTGTTGGTCCGTTTATGGGGACATCAGACATACTGCTGCATTTTTGTGGGTTTTAGTGCATAGTTGTTTGTTTGTGGGGATGTTAGTTCACAAGGTGGGAAATGCAAAAATTGCATATACACAAAGGTGTGTTATAAGACAGTTTGTCATAGTTAGATACGTATGGGGACTTGGCTTGGGCATTACTATAATATTACTATTTAAACATATGAATAATTATACAAACATCACACTACTGCATTGTGAAAACCCAAAGTGTATGTATACAAAGATTAGCAATATACACACTCTTCATTTCAATGAATACATTGGAGTCCCTGATGTCCTCTAATAGCTTTGCAATAGTGTGTGTGTGTGTGTGTGTGTGTGTGTGTGTGTGTGGTAGGTAATGTTCCTGGAGCTCTAGATCATATTGCATTGGGTATCTCTTAGTGCTCTAGACACACACACACACACTGTGTATAGAATGACTGAGGCAAGATCAGAGTGAATACTTTCCATTAAGGGATTAAAGCAACCCCCCCCCCACACACACTGATTTCTGAGTTTATTTCGTCTCTTTAATGCTATTGCATTCATTGACCTTTGTGCATAGTTGTTTAAGCTGCAGTATAACTTTGTCCCCTGTCAACGCCTCCTCTTGCCAAGACAGTAAATCAGACTATTGAGCTCTTTCTCTGTCACACACAGAAACCCAAACTCACACAAACTCACACATGTTGTGTTGTTCATGTGTAGATAATCAGTTCCGCATGTCCATCCTGGAGAGACTGGAGCAGATGGAGAGAAGGATGGCTGAGATGGCTAACCACAATCAGCAACACCACCACCACCACCACCAACAACAGCAGCAACATTGGTTGGCTCGGCAACAGAGTACACCTCATTCCTCACTGCACTTAACTCCTGAAAACCAGGTACAAAAACACTGTCTGACTGCTTCTAATACTTAAGTATTCAAAGTGTAACGTGAACTCAAGTACTGAAATTCCAGATCAGAAGTTGTGGTGGGTGCTTGGTGTGGTGACTATTTGGTGTGGTGGCTACTCGGTGTGGTTGGTACTCAGGCACTGGTAGGTATTCAAGTTCCAGTGGGTGGTTGAGTTCCGGTGGGTAGTCGAGTTGCCGTAAGTAGTCGAGTTGCCGTAAGTAGTCGAGTTGCTGTGGGTCGAGTTGCTGTGCGAGTTCTCTTGGTTAGTCAAGTTGCAGTGGGTAGTTGAGTTTTGTTGGGTAGTTGTGTTGCAGTGGATAGTCAAGTTGCCATGAGTAGTTTAGTTGCTGTGAGTAGTTGAGTTCTAGTTGAGTTCAACTGGATAGTCTACTTGCCATGAGTATTCTAGTTGCAGTGGGTAGTCGAGTTTTATTGGTTAGTTGTGTTGCAGTGGGTGGTCAAGTTTTGTTGGGTAGTTGTGTTGCAGTGGGTGGTCGAGTTTTGTTGGGTAGTTGTGTTGCAGTGGGTAGTTGTGTTGCAGTGGGTAGTCGAGTTTTGTTGGGTAGTTGTGTTGCAGTGGGTAGTTGTGTTGCAGTGGGTAGTCGAGTTTTGTTGGGTAGTTGTGTTGCAGTGGGTGGTCCAGTTTTGTTGGGTAGTTGTGTTGCAGTGGGTAGTCAAGTTTTGTTGGGTGGTCGAGTTGCAGTGGGTTGTCAGATTGTGGTAGGTGGTGCAGTTCTAGTGGATGGTTGAGTTCTGGTGGGGAGTTGAGTTGCCATGAGTAGTCAGGTTCTGGTGGATAGTCTACCTCTTGTTGTGTTCTGTAGGTATTCAGTTAGCCCTGAG
>JAOVVG010000018.1:14269551-14295291 GCA_028566375.1 Leptodoras nelsoni
AGCGAGTAATAACTGGGAGTAGTAATGCAGAATAATAACAGAGAGTAATAACTGGGAGTAATAATGCAGAATAATAACAGAGAGTAATAACTGGGAGTAGTAATGCAGAATAATAACAGAGAGTAATAACTGGGAGTAATAATGCAGAATAATAACAGAGAGTAATAACTGGGAGTAGTAATGCAGAATAATAAGAGCGAGTAATAACAGTGAGTAATAATGCAGAATAATAAGAGCGAGTAATAACTGGGAGTAATAATGCAGGCGTTTTGGTCAGTAGAGGAATAAGAAGTCCTTAGTGACGAGTATGGAAAGTCACTGTATCACTCCTTAATGTCTCTGTTCTGGCAAAACGCTTCAGAACATCACCATCAGTCAGAGTGGAAAATCCTACTCACACACACATACACACACACACACACACACACACACACACACACACACACACACACTCTCACACTCTCCCTTCCTCTCTCTCTCTCTGAGATAACACTGAATCCCAAAGCAGATTATAGTGAACAATAAAATAAAACTGCTTTGTCTTAAAGTCTGTCATCCTGAGACAATTATCCCTCCTGTCTCTCTCTCTCTCTCTCTCTCTCTCTCTCTCTCACTGTCTCCCTCTCCCTTTCTCTCTGTCTCTCTCTCTCTCTCTGTCTCTCTCACTGTCTCTCTCTCATTCTCTCTCTCTCTCTTTCTCTCTCTCTCTCTCTCACTGTCGGTCTCTTCTCTTCATTTGTGTTTTCCATTGTAGATGTGAAATTTGGCTTTCAAACCAGACAAAGAGAGACAGAAATCCAGAGATAGAGAGAGAGGGAGAAGATGATAGGAGAAGAAAAAATGGTGTGAAAGGAAAGAAAAAAGAGAGAAGAATAACACAGTTATGTGTAAGTGAGAGGAAAGACTTCATGTGAGAAAACAACAAAAAGAAGTGTAAATAAAGTGTGAGGAATAGAAAGTTGTGTGTGTGTGAGAGGGCGAGTGAGAGAGAGAGAGGGAGAAAGAGAGGGAGAGAGGTGAGACAGGAGTTCAGATGAAGTGGTGCAGATGGATTTGTGTCTTTGCACTTTTTATCCTTACTGAGCTCCACCACTGTGGACTGAGAGCTTTGCATATGTGAGGACACAGATGACCTGTGTGTGTGTGTGTGTGTGTGTGTGTGTGTGTGGATGGGGGTCCTGCAGGGGAAATGAGGTTCTGCTGTTCACTAATCCTGTTAAACAGATCTGTCTTTTCTCAGCAGGGCTTAAATTACACTTATTCCTCTCTGTCTGTCTCTCTCTCTCCCTGTCTCACTCTCTGTCTGTCTGTCTGTCTCTATTTTTATCCCCTGGTTCTTAACATAGGGATTAACCCTCTTGAGGAGTTAAACAGGCCCTCAATAATCTCATAAATTCAGCTGAGTGGCTCCCACGCTTTCATCTCCACTCTCACACACCGCTGGCACATCACTAACAAAGTGCTAACCCAACACTAGCACACACCACCAACACAACACTATCAGAACGCTAACGTACACCAGTAACACACTGCCAACGCAGCCGCTATCACAATGCTAACACACAGCACTAACACACTGCTAATACACAACTCTCACACACAACTGTAACACAATTCTCTTTGTCCATGTCACCATAGAACTACACAGAATGTAAACAGATGAAAGTACACCCTATTAAATGAAGTGCGTTAGGGTGCTATCTAGTTACCCAACCAGTTGCTTAGCGCGTTATTTGTATAACGAATCTGGAACTTTGCACTCTAGAACCGTAGCAAACCAGCTACTTCAATTACTAGCATAGTTGCATGCCACTTAGTTAGCATGCTAGTCTGGCTAAGTCAGTGAGGAAATATTTTCTTCTACAGATACATTGAATACATTTTCCCTATTAAATCCCAAATCAAATCAAATTTTATTCGTCACATGCGTAGTAATACACGGTACAACGATGGTCTGCGCATACAAGCTCTTCAAGTTTGAAAGCAATTTAAATGCAAAAAAATACAAAATGTGCAAAAAAAATGCAAGTATGCAAAATAAACTGTAAGTAATATATAAAAATGGAAATATAAATAAAATAATTTAAAGAATATAAAAATTGAGATAAAATAAAAGTAACAAGAACTAGAAATGTAAAATTATACTAATAAAAATAAAAATAGAAAGAAAATGTTGAAGTATAAAATGTAAACAATTGTGAAAATGTAGAATGTAAATGATAGTGTGTGCGATGTGGTGAGTGAGTCCTGAAAATCCTGTGTGTGTTAGTGTTTAAGTGTCCTAGTCCTTGTCCCCATTCAGCACACGGACGGCTTGTGGAAAGAAGCTCCCCCATTAAAATCCCATAGTTTTAGATTTATTTAGAAGCGCACTAGATTAGCAGCATATGTGTTATGTTTTGGGTAGTTAGCCTTTTAGTGGAAGCTAATTTTGTTGAAAGTTTGTGGTGTTGAAGAGAATTTCATTCGATTTTTTTTATTGTTTTGGTTACCATGAAGATTTTTCCAGCTCTGGCCTTCATACATTTGCTTGTTGCAATTTGTCTACAAATGTCTACTGATCTAATAAATATCTAATCTTATTTTATGACCCATGTAGCCCCACCCACTTTTTTTGTGAGGTTCATTTGCCTAATATGCAAATCTTACTTTTGCAAACTAGTCCTTGGATTTTTGTTCAAACCTGTAAAATCCTGGTATCAGTCTACTCAGGAAAGTGTGTTACTCAACGGTTCTTAAAAATATGCTGAGGTTTGTAAACAACATGGCTGCCACATCGCTCAGTTCTAACAACCGTATTTATTTAAATAGTTTAAAATCATGAACATGGATAAATCATGGATATGCATGAAACCCGTAAGGCATATACAAGATGCTGAGGTCATAACCAAAGTATGGGGCGTGGTCAGAAATGGGGTAAGCTAAGGTCTAGTAATCTGTGCATGCATGTCTGCATGCACATGTGTGTGTGTGTGAGCGTGTGGGTGTGTGTGTTAATGTAGGTATGGCGTGACTGGTGTATCAGGGCTCTGGGTAGATTGTAATCAGACAGAACACCAGTGAACACACACACACACACACACACACACACACACACACAGAAGACATAATTGGTGATTAGTTTTAGGTAAAAGTGTGTGTCATTTTGTGTGTCAAAACAGGATCAGGACCAATTAAACCATAATGCCTGGAAAAATCTAAATCATAGTCCTCACAAAGCATAGTGATGTCATCAGTGTGAGACGTTTCGATTGTTATGGAGTTATGATGTTGCCTGACTACAGTTTATAGTCTGAGCTGAAAGTCTCTCTCGCTCTCTCTCTCTCTCTCTCTCTCTCTGTCTGTCTCTCATGCACACCCACACACACACACACACCCACACACACACGCACATAGACTGAGAGCTGGCTGTGGTCCTGGTCATTCCTGGGCGGCTGTGAAGCGGAACAGTGAAATTATAGTTCAGCGTCCAAGACACACACACACATACACATGCACACCCCCCTCTAATCATCTGTCTCGTTAATTACAGAGGACAGATGACAGCACACACAAACTGAACACTGTGTGTGTGTTTGTGTGTATGTGTATATGTGGTGGTCTAGAGGAAATGGTGAGCGTGACGAGACAAGAATTCCAGCAGAGCTCACACACTTTGGGCGCATGACCTCCTTAACAAGGAGCACAAGGCCCACACGCACACACACAACCACACAGTGGTAGATAGTGAAGGTCCCTCACACTGAACATTAGACCTGTGTATCTAGATACAGTTAAGTGAACTTTGCACGTGTGTGTCTGTTTTTGTTTGTGTGTATGTGTTTGTGTGTCTATCGTGTACAGTGTTATGTGTGCCAAATGTCCCAAAAATCATACAAATACTTGAGAATTGTTTATTTGTGGAGACCTTCAGCTGCTCCCTACAGAGACAAGTGCTTTATTTACAAACACACAGCTTGTAAATATTGTTTTTAAACCTGTGTCTCTTTTGTAGAAGTTGTGATGAATACAAAGTCTGAAACGTCTGATCTCAGATGGACCATCTACCCTGTTACTGATCCTGAGGTAGGCACGCGCACACACACACACACACACACCTATAAAGGACACTGTAATTCCATAATCCTGAGTGTGTTAATATTAAAAAAGTCAAAAACATTTTCTGTCAGTACAGTCAGTGATGGCGGAAATATCGGCACCCCACAGCAAAAATAAGACTACAGGCATATTTAACAGATAAAATCTAATGTGATTATCTTATCTTATAAATTTTTCCAGTTTTTAATCCATTCCAAAACAAAACGTAAAAAAAGAAATTTGGTTTTGCTTAAAATATGATGCATCATTTTTTTTTATTATTTGCCATTATTTCTGTATTGTCACCACTTTAAAAGTTATTAAGTAAAAACGTTCAAATTAAATTCACATTTCTGACTAAATTAATTAATAAAAAATATAAGATTATTTGATAGGTTTTTAAATTTTCTCTCATTTTAAATATTTAGATAATAGTTTAAATATTATTATGTCAAACTGTCATATTTAATATGAATCAGTTCCTTTTTTTTTATAAAAAACCTGGTAAATGATTGTATTTTTTACAGTTGCAATAGTAATATAATTGTAATACTTTTATAATTATTTAATCATAAAAACATACATTTGCCTGTGTTTAAAACCTTACTATAATCTCTCTGTCTGCCTATCTGTCTGTCTGCCTATCTGTCTGTCTGCCTATCTGGTTGTCTGTCTGCCTGCCTGTTTAACTGTCTGTCTGTCTGTCTTTCTGCTTCTCTGTCTGCCTGTCTGTTTTTCTGCCTGTTTCTCTACCTGCCTGCTTGTCTCTCTACCTGTCTGTCTGTCTTTCTGCCTGTCTGTTTGTCTGCCTGTCTCTCTACCTGTCTATCCATCTGCCTGTCTGTCTACCTTCTGTCTGACTGCCTGTCTGTCTGTCTGTGTCTGTCTCTGTCTCTCAGTGGGAGGAGGTGAGTGGTCTGGATGAAGAAGGGAACAGTGTGAGGACATTTCAGATCTGTCCAGCAGACGGGGGCTCAACGTCTCATTGGCTGAGGACGCGTCTCATCCCGGTGGGTGGAGCCTCTCAGCTCTACGTGGAGATTCGTTTCACCATCATAGAGTGTGGCTCAATGCGTGCACACTCACACACACACACCTGCAAGGAAACCTTCAATGTCTATTGCTACCAGAGTGACGATGACTCAGGCATGGTCACACACCCTGACTGGATGGAGAACCCCTACACCAAGGTGCGCACACAAACACACACACACACGCACGCACACATTCAATAGTTCCATCAAAAAAAAATAGATTTTTGTAATTTTAAGACTTTTGAAATGTTTCTGTTTCAGGTGGACACGGTGGCAGCCGACTTCCTGTTGCGTCGAGGTGGTGAAAGGAAGTCGAACGTGAAGACCCTGCGTGTTGGTCCGATCACAAAAGCCGGGGTTTATTTAGCGTTCCAAGCTCAGGGCGTGTGCATGGCTCTACTAGCCGTGCGTGTTTACTACAAAAAATGCCCCTCCCACGTTCGCAATTTCTCTGCCTTTCCTGAGACTCTTCCTCATTCGTTGGTGCAGCAGGCTGAGGGTGAGTGTGTGGAGAACTCCGCCCCCTCGGGACCCGATGCCCGTCCACCTACCATGCTGTGTGGAGAGGATGGGCAGTGGGTGGAGCCTGCTTCAACTTCCTGTGCGTGTAAAGCTGGATATGAACCCGTGGACACGGATCGCTGCCGAGGTCAGTGTACATGTGTTTGTGCGTGTGTGCTAAGAAAGAAAGAAAGAAAGAAAGAAAGACAGAATGAATGAATTACAGTACCAGTGCTCTTTCTTCCATATTAATACAATGATGCCTACGGTAACTCCACTGTTCCTACACACACACAGCCCACCATATATTACTTGGCCTGATGATGGAGTTGATTTAATGTTTTAGGCTAAGAGCATTCCTCTAGTACACTGCATTACGCACACACTTAAATACACACGCCATAATGATAAATATATTCATACTCACTGCTTGAGCCAGAAAGCCTGTTCTGAATTACAGTTATCCATAGAGCGAGACGGGGAGAGAGAGCCAGAGAGAGAGAGTAAGACAGACAAAGAGACACGTACACACACACACACACACACACACACACAGATACACAGATACAGAAGGCACTTTCGGACCAAACAGTTCTAGGGACTCTATCCACTGAGAGAATCGATCCACTGGGAAGCTCCTCTGAGAACTGCATACCTTCAAGGGCTTTTTCTGTTTGCATCCGTACCACTAACAGGAACTCTGAAGTCATGCGTAGCGACGTCTCTTCTGTGTGATCAGATCGCCTTGGGTGTTGTGGTCTTTTATTTCCTCATAGTCCTGTTTCAGCTTCTTGATGCTGCTTCAATGTGTGGTGGATTCCTGAGCCTGGACTTCACTGTCGGTTCATTTGTCCATGTTTTGTCCAAGAGTTCATTTGCAAAAAAAATTATCTCCATTTTTAATTCTTTTTTTAGATTTTTTTTTTATTGTGCATTCCAGGTAATGTCAGTGAAACTGCCATTGGGCATCTTGATTAATTAAAAATAAGTAACTTGCAAGTAACTTAGAAACTTGTTAACTGATAACTCGACATTTCATCCTGCTTTACTTTTTCTGTTGTCGAGTAAATCACTGCGTTTATCTTGCTTAACTCCTCAGTAGATAGTGCGGATGCGTAAGGAAATGTTCTGAGGTCTACTTTCGCTGACTGATATCATTTTTCATTTTTTATAATTTTTGCACGTTTTCTCTATGCTACATGAATAAGCTTTCCTCTTCTTTTTATGCCCTGAAGAAGATAAGATAAGGGACTCTCAGCTGCTTTAAGATGATCTATCTGTACAGACGCCTCTGAAGTATTAAAGAAGTATATAAAATAAGAATTATTTTTTTAACGGATGGTATTTATCACTTCTTTTCAAATGAATTCTTCAAATACACTTGGAGCAGTATAATCACTATAATCGTTCGCAGTTCCCACAAAAAGGGGGTACTTCCACCTAGAAAGTGTCTAGAGAGAGAAGCAGCTGTGTAGGAAGTAATTGACCACCCCCCACCCCCATGTGGGCGTGGCTTAGTGTGTAATGTGAATGTTCTGAGGGCAAACTGATTTTATTTAGCAGTAGTGAAGTTTGTGTACTGTGTGTCCTATTTGTGTGCTGTATTTGTGTGTGTGTGTGTGTGTGTAGGGAGAGCAGGGTAATGTAAGACAGGTAACTCATACACATCTCTCTATAAAGCTGAGTGTGAAAATAAACTTCTTTACACAGTAACATCAGAAAAGTGAGGACCTTGACCACCTCTCAGTGTGCGGTCAGTCTGAGGGGGTCAAATAAATAAACAATAAAGAACGAAACATTAAAGAAGAAAGTAAAAAGAAAGAAAGAAGAAAGAAAGGGAAGTAACAAAGACAAAGAGTTAAATATAACAAAAATAAACACTGAAGGCAAATCAATGAAAAATGTTCAAAATAAATAATTGAATAAGGATAAAAATGAATTGAATAAATTGAATAAAGTTAAAAAAAGAAACAGTGAAGCACATATAAATGGGGTGAATGTAGTAATATATACAGAAGCAAAAAAGAAGTGTGGAAGAATAAAGAAAGTAAGGAAACTAAATAAGAAAAAGGGACAAAGAAGAAAGAAAGAATTTGAAGAAAATAAGACGCAAAACAAGGAACATTAAATAATTGAGTAAGTACAAGAATGAATGAAGAAGAAAGAAAGTGTAGATGATGGAAGTTAATTGGTGTCAGGAGGCAGCTTTACACTTTATTCCATCATCAGATCAGCTCATTTACATAAAACTGTTTTGTGTTTAAGATGACAGTAAAGAGGAAATAACACTACAGAGTGAACTCATCCTTCACAAACTGGGACAGTGTGTGTGTGTGTGTGTGTAGCATAGTGTTCTCATGTGACTGTGAAGTTTATGAGTCTGTAGAAGAACGCAGGACCCTTTTTGCCAGGGTGTGGCTTTGGATTATGGGTAATCTGACTCTGCTCACACACACACACACACACACACACACACACACACACAGCAGAAGCAGCAGCAGCAGGTGGCTGCATGTGTTGTGCTAATTGCTAGGGTCTTTTGTGTTTCTTTGTGTCGGCGCTCTTATTGTTGTGTGTGTGTGTGCGTGTTTGTGTGTGAGAGAGAGAGACTCTTTTTAGAGGAATACAATGGTTGGGTCACTTAGGGGCTTGAGAGCAGATTGTGCGTGTTTAACTTTATAGCCACCCCTCTTACACACACACACACAGAGTCCGTCAGTGGAGGTTAATGGTTTAACTGTGTAACTCCGTATGTTCCTGAACACACACCAGCTGCTCCTTAACATTTGACAAAAGCGCAAATAAAACACGTCAAAGGTTGTATTAAAAGTGTTAAATAAATACACGCATATAATAATAACAGCTGTGTCTTTTAACACTGTATGTAAATTTACTTAGAAGTTACGTATTAATAGTTCTGAATAGTAATGATTAAGTAATTCATCATTATTAATTATTGTAATTTTACAGTAAGTAGCAATGAAGCAGTCAGATCTTTAGCACTACACTGAAGCTTTATTGTACATCATATTGATAAAGGTTTATGGTTGAAATGTGTAAATAGTGAAATTAACACACATACAAATGTATTTCTGAAGCTTTAAGTCTTTATTACTATCATTTGTATAAAGTAGAAGACAAGTTAAAAGTTTCTCTGAGTGAACAGGGGGCACAAACTTTCAATATTTTCATTTCTCTGTAAGCTACTTTAATACGGGCAGAGAGGAAAGAAAGAAAAACAGAGAAACTAGACAAACAAACAGAGAGTTTTGATGTTGTTGGGTAGTGAGGACCGGTGATGGGGTCAGTAGTGCACTACATACCTGTTTGAGCCACAGAACACAGTGACAGCTCATAATCTGTTTACTTTTATATTTTTGTGTTAGATGTGTATTAGACATGTTAGATACGTAGTAGATGTGTGTAGACGTGTGTTAATTGTGTGTTATGTGTGTAATAGACGTGTGTTAGGCGTGTGTTAGATGTGTGTTAAGCGTGTGTTAGATGTGTGTTAGACGTGTGTTAGGCGTGTGTTAGATACGTGCTAGTTGTGTGTTAGGCTTGTGTTAGTTGTGTGTTATGTGTGATAGATGTGTGTTAAGCAGTAGATGTGTAGTAGATGTGTGTTAATTGTGTGTTACGTGTGTAATAGACGTGTGTTAGGCGTGTGTTAGATGTGTGTTAGACGTGTGTTAGTCGTGTGTTAGATGTGTGTTAGTTGTGTGTTAGACGTGTGTTAGTTGTGTGTTAGGCATGTGTTAGTTGTGTGTTAGACTTGTGTTAGATGTGTGTTAAGTGTGTGTTAGATGTGTGTTAGATGTGTCTTAGTCATGTGTTAGGCGTGGGTTAGATGTGTGCTAGTTGTGTGTTAGACGTGTGTTAGACGTATGTTAGGCGTGTGTTAGGCTTGTGTTAGTTGCGTGTTAGTTGCATGTTAGGCGTGTGTTAGGCATGTGTTAGACGTGTGCTAGTTGTGTGTTAGACGTGTGTTAGGTGTGTGTTAGACGTGTGTTAGGCTTGTGTTAGATGTGTGTTAGACGTGTGTTAGATGTGTGTTAGGTGTGTGTTAGGTGTGTGTTAGGCGTGTGTTAGGCTTGTGTTAGACGTGTGTTAGGCGTGTGTTAGGCGTGTGTTAGGCGTGTGTTAGGTGTGTGTTAGGCGTGTTAGACGTGTGTTAGGTGTGTGTTAGGCGTCTGTTAGGCTTGTGTTAGACGTGTGTTAGGTGTGTGTTAGGCGTCTGTTAGGCTTGTGTTAGACGTGTGTTAGGTGTGTGTTAGATGTGTGTTAGACGTGTGTTAGGTGTGTTAGACGTGTGTTAGGTGTGTGTTAGATGTGTGTTAGGTGTGTGTTAGGCGTGTGTTAGATGTGTGTTAGATGTGTGTTGGTGAGCAGAACACAGTTTTGAACACAGGTGAAGAGGAGGAAGAAGTGTTAGAAATATGATGTGATCAGTGAGATGTTGTAGCACGCTGGTGTTCTCATTATCACTCTGACACATCACAGTGATGAGCCAGTCTCAGCTCGTGCTCCTGGTGTTTTATTGCTTTTTAGTCTGTTTTTATTGCGAAATGTGTTGACTGAGAAGTATTGGCACCCTCGACACGGAAACTTCTTGCTGTATACACGCTTCCCGTCTCGCAGCACAATTCAGAGTGGTATATCATAAAAATGCTTAAAGCCTACACTGTGTGTGAGTGTGTGTGTGTGTGTGTGTGTAATGTGCTCTGGAGTTCATTGAGTGTGTCAGTGTGTTTATGTAAGATATAAACCTGTCTCTCAGCACCGCCAGTGTGAGTGTGTGGGCAGCGAAACATTCCTGGCAATCGTTTAGAATACACGCTGTCATCACCTGTCTCTCTCCTTCTCCCTTTCTGTCTGTCTTTCTCTGTGTCTCCATCTCTTTCTTTCCTTTCTCCTCGTCTTTCTCTCTCTCTCTCTCTCTCTGTGTCTCAGGGTCTCATCTGTTTCATTCTGTTTCTCTCTGTGTTTCTCTTTTTCTGTCTCTCTCCCTGTCTTTTTGTCATTCTGTCTGTTTCTCTCAGTCTCTTTATCTGTCTCTCTCTCTGTCTCTCCTTTTCTCCCTCCGTCTCTTCTTGTCTCTATCTGTCTGTCTCTTTTCCTGTCGTGTGGAGGTCGCACCTTCCCTGTATCCGCTCAGTGGTTTATTGCTCAGTGAGGCTCCTCTTTGTCTGACTGTCTCTCAACAGGTCACTCATCTACACGTCAAACTCTGATAAACTGTGGACCATTTAAACACACACACACACACTCACACACACTCACACACACACACATACACATACACATACATGCACACACAAGAACTTTGACCTTTTCAGTTTGATGATACTAAAGGGTAAGGAAAGTCAGAGAGGCCTGCGTGTGTGTGTGTCTGTCTGTGTGTGTGTGTGTGTGTGATTTGAATTGTCTTGGAATGTTGGACACTTCCTGCTCTGACATCATTTGCTGATTGTATGTTTCTAAATCGAGTTCATTCAAACTAGTCATGAGAGAGAGTAAGAGAGTGAGTGAGTGAGTGTGTGTGTGTGTGTGCCAGATTCACAAGAGAATTTTTATTTTTAATGTTCTTTTAGATCAGTCTTAAGGGTGTCAATAATTTTGCAACATGCCTTACGGTTAATATGGGAACATTATTTGATGCTTTGTCTGTCTGTTTCTCTTTCTCTCTCTCTCTCTTTCTCTCTCTCTGTCTGTGTGTCTGTCTGTCAGCGTGTGGACCGGGTCAGTACAAGGCATCGATGGGAGCGAGTGTGTGTCGTGTGTGTCCGATGAACAGTAACACACACTCTCCTGGAGCCACTGTGTGTTCCTGTCGCCCCGGTTACTACAGAGCACCAACTGACACACCTGATGTGGCCTGTACCAGTGAGTCTGACACACACACACACACACACACAGACACACAGTTTGTAGTTAATTAAGTGGAATAAATGCTTGAACAATGTGGTGAAATTTAGCATCTACTAAGTTAGTACATGCCCTAACACATAAAGCCAGACACACCCCCTTAAATACAGAAACGCCCCCTTAAACACAGACACGCCCCCTTAAACAAACACTTTCCCACTCTCTCATTTATGTGCAGTTTTCGTGCCTTGTCTTTTATAATGTTATCTAATCCTCCTTTTGTGTTTGTGTGTGTGTGTGTGTGTGTGTGCGTGTGTCAGAGCCCCCCTCTGCACCTCGGAACCTTGTCCCGCAGGTGAACGATACGATGGTGGTGTTGGAGTGGAGTGAGCCTGTAGAGCGCGGGGGACGCTCAGACCTGTCTTACGCAGTGGAGTGTGTGCGCTGTGGTGCGAGTTTGAGTGCGAGCGTGTGTGTGCCGTGTGCGGAGAGCGTGCTGTATCGGCCCACGCAGACAGGACTGACGGGACGGAGAGTGACGGTCCATGGCCTTCAACCACACACACGCTACACCTTCACCATTATCGCCATCAATGGAGTGACGTCTGCCAGCAGTACACACACTTCATCCGCTAGCATCAACATCACCACCAGCAGCTACGGTGAGTTTCACACACACACACACACACACACACACACACACACACACACACACATACACTAATGTTTTCATTACTTACACTGTAGCTGCATGTTTATGTGTAACATACATGCATACATACATTTATGTAATGTCACATGTACATTAATGTGTGTGTGTGTGTAGTCCTCGTCCCTGTCTCAGGAATCAAGAAAACAAAGGCTTCTGAGACGAGTCTGACTCTGAGCTGGAACGTCCCAGAACACACACTTAACACCATCACTGAGTTCCAGCTACGCTATAGTCTACAGGTACAGAGAGACAGTGTAAAGGTCCCCACAAAGCACCTGTTTGACTTACAATAACCAGGTACTCACAAGGCTATATGTGTGTGTGTGTGTGTCTCTGTGTGTGTGTGCAGGGTGAGGACGAGGCATGGCAGTACATCAGCACTAAGCAGAACTCGGTGATTTTGCCAAATTTGTCTCGTTCCTCTCAGTACAAAGTTCAAGTTCGAGCCAGAACCAGCACCGGATACGGACAGTTCAGCAGCCAGGCTATACTCAAAACACTGCCTGATGGTACGCACACACACACACACACATTAACACATTTTGTTACAAAAACATGCTTGCTAATTCCAGTGTTTTTCTCTTGCCAACTCTCAGAGTCAGAGTCTCAGACCCGCATGATAGTGACCGGTGTGCTGGTTGCTATGGGACTCCTCATCCTCATCGCCATAGTAACTGTTGCTGTGTTTTGTTTCCGGTAAGATTTCAAGAAACTTAGTGATTATTGTGTGATTACACTTTCATTACACACACACTAACACACACAAGCACACACACACTGCGAATTCTCTGTACTTTATTGAAATTAGGATATGAAAGTGTTTATAATGCAGAATATTAAAGGAAATGAGAAAGCGGAGCCAAAGTGTGTGTGTGTGTGTGTTAACAGGATGTTTCCACCCCATACCATCTCCATAGGACTGCTCTCTAGAACAATGAAACTGACCCCAGTGCCACACACACACACACACACACACACATACACACACAGCAGCTATAGGATCCCCCACCCAGTACTATTTATGTCCTGAAGAGAGAGATGTGTGTGTGTGTGTGTGTGCGGTTGCAGCAGGTTTTATTACATTTTACTGGATTTGTACTGTAGACTAAATGCACATTAGGTCTTCTGAGATAAGACTGGGGATGAGGTGTCAGCTCAGGAGGACTCATGGGAAAATTTCAACATCGATCACTTGTGTGTGTGTGTGTGTCACACACTATGTTATCTACAGCAATAATATTATTTTTTACCTCTAATTCATCTCAGCAGAAATACTCACAGGACTTCAAAGAGTCCTATCTTCTATTCACACACATTCTCTCTTCCTCTTTCTGACTCTGTCTCTCTCACTCTCTCTCTCTGTCTCTATCTCTCAGTAAGCACAGCAGACTGAGGGACTCAGAGTCGGATAAAAATGGACAGTATCTCATGACTCCAGGTGAGTGTTAAACAGATACCAGAGATACACACATTCAGGTATGGCTGTTATACTGGTGACCATTTAAACACCAGTACAATTTACAGCATGTGAATGTGTTTTAGAGTTTTTATTTTAATGATTTATTCAATATTGTGTTTATTCAAAACTAGCACTTTCTCCAAGTGTTTTCTATTTCATGTGTTCCATATCTGCAAAGCCTAAAAAGTAGTAACGTAATCTTTTAAGCAAATTTGGACATAATGAGGATTTCATTAAAGGTACGATTATTACACATATAATTAAAAGATTGACTCAACATAGTCATTAAAATAAACTTGATTAGAAGTCATTTAAGCATTCCCTTTCATGCAGCCTAATAGTCTGTTAATAATCAGACTGACAGGTCATTTGAAATAAAACACTTTTACACATACACCTTAATCAGAACCGATTGATAACCACACCGGTCAGATAGAAGAATCCCAGCCATATGCGTCTTTGTGTCTGATTATTTTCAGGATCAGAGTCTGTTTGCATTTGGGTTAAGACTTGTCTTTGTAAAGTGGTCCAGTAAGAATTTGTGCTTCATGATACAGCTTTGAATCTATTGAGAATAACTGTAAGCTTGAATATGTAAATGTGAAACAGAGCAATTTCATTCTAATTATACATTTCTGTCTCCGTTTGATGAGCAGAGTTTGTTGAATTTTTGCTCGGAAGAAGCTCATTCAACACTTTTTAAGAACACGAGCGCCGCAATTAAAAAGTGAACTGGACTTGCACTCCATATATCACTGAGAGCAAACTTCACTGCCCACACATATGCATAACTACAGACAGGATTACACAGCATGTATATAAACAAAGCGCAAGCCAAAGCAGCACTACCAGTAGCTAAGAAGACAGATAGCCAGTTTGTACCAAAAAAAGCTTGTGTGTTGTTAACCTCTGTTTGAAATGTTACATTTGAAGTAACCTACCCCTTCAGAAAAAAAGTAACTCAGTTTACACTCACTTCCCTTGTGTAGCTAGGTGCTAACAATACGTACCGCGACTGTGAGATTACCAACATCTGCGCGCGTGAACTCACTGAAATGAAGGAATGCTAATGGAAAATGGATGTGAGTTGAGCGTGATGAGTATTTGAATTTGATAAGTGCAGATGTGCACCAATTTGTTGGTACCCTTATAGCTCTTTGAAACAATGCTTCATTCTTCCTCATCACATATAACTGCATGCCTTTGGAATGTCGTACAGTAAAGCAAAGCAAGTGCGAAAAGAGGGAAATCATCGCTTATTCTGCAAAGATATTCTACAATGTCCTGGACAAATCTGTTAGTACCCATAAAGAAGATTATAAATAAATTGATTATAGTAATATTTCAAACTAACGGTTTTCTTTCATCAGTTTTCTTTCATCAGTATCACACATGGCATCCATTATAATCAGCCATAATCAGTTTTATTTAAATGGAGAAAAGTAGTCACTCTGCTGTTAGGTATTACCGTGAACACCACACTGAATATGGACCAGACAAAGGAAAGGAGAGAGTAGTCTGGGGAGATCAGAGAGAAATATTCTAGATAAGCATGTTAAAGGTAAAGGCTATGAGACCATCTCCAAGCAGCTTGGTGTTCCTGTGATTACAGTTGCAAATATTATTAAGAGGGATCATAGCCAACCATTCTGGACATGGTTACAAGAGGAAAATCAACCCCAGAGTGAATAGACGGATAGTGGCAATGGTAGACACCAAGAACCATGGAAAACTTCCAAAGAGAAGCAAGCCGAACTGCAAGATCAATGGAAGAAGCCACAAAGCTTCTGGGAGAATGTGCCTTAGACAGATAAGACAAAGCTGGAGTTTTTTGGTAAGTCACGTCGGCTCCATGTTCACAGACGAAAAAGTGAAGCTTTCAAAGAAAAGAACACCAAACATACCGTGAAACATGGAGGAGGCTCGGTTATGTTTTGGGGCTGATTGCTGTGTCTGGCACCGGGTGCCTTGAACCAGTGCAGGGCACAATGAAATCGCACAACTATCAAGGTATTCTGGGGTGAATAAACAACGATGCATGCCAATTACTTTAGTCAGTTTCAAGTTATTTCTGAGGAAACTGGGTTCTTCTTTTTTCTTGGAAGGGTACCAATAAATTTGTCCACATCTGTATCTCGATTGCGTCAGCTGGGAGGAACGCCAGGCCACAGCACACGAAAAATGAACTTGCTTGACAATTAAACTGCCAACCAGATTTATTTCCTTATTAATCGAAAGTGCCAGAACCACTTTAACCCCTGGTTGCCATGTTTTCTTCAGGTATGAAGGTTTATATCGATCCATTTACATACGAGGACCCGAATGAAGCCGTGCGAGAGTTTGCTAAAGAGATTGATGTCTCCTTCGTGAAGATCGAGGAGGTGATCGGAGCAGGTGAGATTCACATACACAAACACACACATACACACAGACCAATATTCTGATTTACTAACGTATATGACAATTCATTTGGCTCTTGTTGAGCTGGAGTCTTTAAGAGAGAGACAGACAGAGAGAGAGCATTATACCTGCAGGTGCAGTTTATATTAAAAGCTCTCATGTTTCTTAAGAGAACTTCAGTAATGCGCGCACACACACACACACACACACACACACACAGGTCCCCACAAGTTATATGAGACTGCCTTCAGCCTCTTTGTATTCATGTTCATGACAGTGCTGGCATGTCTGAGTGTGTGTGTGTGTGTGTAAGTGATACTAGGGCCATATAAACATCTTTGCTTGGGTTCCACTCTGAAATGCTTTAATGCATAATATATTGCACATGTTAATATTAACAAGTGTATAATGTTATAGTGACAGACAGAGTGAAGAGTAGTTAATGTGTGTATGTATGACATAAACCACAGATCAAAACTGTCTTGCTTTATTATGAGGTTCTTGCACAAATCTTCTAGGAATGCCTGAAAAAATATGCATAACTGGAACAGAATGGACTGTAAAATATGTGGAAATATAACAAATTTTTTTATGAAAGTGTACAATTTGAATCTTGAAAAGTGTGAACCTATAAAAGTGGAATGTTTTCCCGTCCCTTTTCATATGTTCAGGTGAGTTTGGCGAAGTGTGTCGAGGCCGCCTGCGTATTCCTGGTAAAAAGGAGAACTACGTGGCCATCAAGACTCTGAAGGGTGGCTACACAGATAAGCAGAGACGGGACTTCCTGTCTGAGGCATCAATCATGGGCCAGTTCCACCATCCCAACATCATCCACCTGGAGGGAGTGATTACCACTTCCTGTCCCTCCATGATTATCACCGAGTACATGGAGAATGGAGCGCTTGACTCATTCCTCAGGGTGCGTTCATGCAGGCACTATCACTATAATACCAGAGTTCATGACTAGCTATTGTTCTTAGTAGAACATAGTACAACAGAGGGTTCTGTTCCAAGTCCTAGAATACACTGAATCTGTTGAATCTTCTGATCTTGGACTGTATAGGTATGAGGTTCTGAGTCCCCAGTTCTCATTAAGTCAGTATTACTGGCTAATGCAGTTTGTACCATTCCTGCTAAACTACTATCCATTTCTGAGTTCTGATTATTATGTGTCTTTTTGTCCATTCTTCTGTCCCTGTATAGATGAATGAGGCTCAGTTCACTCCCCTGCAGTGTGTTGGTATGCTCCGTGGTATAGCCAGTGGGATGAAGTACCTGAGTGAGATGGGCTTTGTTCACCGAGACCTTGCTGCCCGGAACATCCTCGTTAACAGCAACCTGGTGTGTAAAGTGTCTGATTTCGGCTTGTCCAGGTTTCTCACGGAGAGTTCCTCAGATCCAACATACACCAGCTCACTGGTGAGGACATGAATTTGCACACACACACAAACACACACACACACACACTGCATTATTGTACTAGACATGGTTTAGGTTGACTGCTATAACTAAGCAGATTTCTGAAATTCTTCTGTAATTTGTCATGTTAATCCCTCTGTCCTGCTCTTCTCAGGGTGGAAAGATTCCAATTCGCTGGACGGCTCCTGAGGCGATCGCATTCCGTAAATTTACCTCCGCCTCCGATGTCTGGAGTTATGGGATCGTCATGTGGGAAGTGATGTCATTTGGAGAACGGCCATACTGGGACATGAGCAACCAGGATGTAAGTTTGTGTGTGTGTTTGTGGTGTGTGTTAGTTTTTATTCTCTATATATTTAATTCTACAGTGCAGGTATGTCATCTCAGTTATCCAACACCTATAATAATGTTATTGTGGACTTACACATAACGCAATATTGTGAAAATTACATGAGCCCTGATAAATGTAGGCAAATATGAATATAAAAAATTGCATCATTGTATCAGTAAACGGTAGTGTATTCTTATGTTTTTTGGCGATTTTGTGTGTTTGTGTTCCTCAGGTGATCAATGCTATAGAACAGGATTACCGTTTGCCCCGCCCCCCTGATTGCCCTGCTCCCCTGCATCAGCTAATGTTGGATTGTTGGCAGAGAGAGCGTGCGTCCCGCCCTCGATTCTGTGACCTCGTAAACTCTCTTGACAAGCTAATCCGAAACCCCGCCTCCCTCAAACACACTACTCACTCGCAAGACGGGTGAGTGACATGGTTATACTTATAAACTACCAACACACAGCATGATCATTTACTAATTAAGAAAATTCTGACCGTTTGGGAAAACTTCTGTGTTGTACCTGTGTGGCAGGCAAAAGAAACAAGGCATGGTCATTAACTTGGTCATTAGTTTATTTTCATATCCATAAAAATTTGAACATGTTCACTATTATTATTATATTAAGTTACTGATAATAAGCCATAAAACGTGTGCAAACTGGTTTTTCTACAGTAAGCTTTACATACTTAAGAAACCCAAGGGTCTTTGATTGCTCCTCTCAACTTGGAAGCACATTAAAAAAAATGCCCTAAGAACCATCAATTTCCAGATTAGCCATTTGATTTATTGTGCACCTCACTGTTTCTTTGTACAAAAGAGTGTGTTTTGAAAAGACCAGGCTCGACACTGACAGCTTTATAGAGTTGGTCCTTCCAGTGGAAAACTTGTCCAGAGATGAGCATACAAGTTTCTCATTAAAAATAACCAGAGTGTCTCCGGGTTTCTCTCAAAATGCAGTTGTAAAGTCTTCTAAAAATGACTTCCAACATATAAGACATCCACCTGACAAACAACATTAGAGTACAAGAGGAAAAATCCTTAAATCCGCTCAGTAGGTTTAGGAAAGTGACGCATTCCTGGCAGGCAACAAAAGCTTCATGGGTGAGGTCATGGAGAAGGGACATGTGGAAAAGGGATTAGTTCTTTCGAGATGATGGACGAGTGTGGTATAGTCCCAGTCGTGGAGTTTGCCACAAGAGGAAAAGTGTAATTTGTGCGGTATTCAACTGTGCCTCATCATTTCAAGGCACTCCTCTGGACTTGGAAACGATTCAAGGTCCAGAATGCATGAATACCCTCCAGGGGGGTAAAATCTGTGTAAATCCATCAAGAACCTTTGGCAGTCATGGTAAACTTTGAGGGAGATTGATTTCTTAAGACAATGGTGACCATAGTTACTCCTTAGCAGACTTTTTTGAAAGTTTAACTATCAATCTATGAGAAAGACCCACAGAAAGGTCCTAACCACCATTCTGGACAACTTTTACATGGATCATTGTTTGAAATCTGTTCCCAGTGTAAAACAGGCAATGTTCCTGATACAGGAACCTCGGATAGCAAAGGAGTAATGACCCAGACTTACCAAGATACTTAAGCCAAGTACAACCTTAGAATGGCTGATGATCATATCTGTATCAGAATACCAGAACTCGTCGAGACTGTACTGCATGTACGATATGGAGTGGGGCTTCTTGATGGACCACTATCACCATTTTTGTACCAGATATCAAATGCCTTTGAAAATGTAAATGTTACTGTTTTACAACCAGTTCACTTTGGGCCATGCCTGGTCAAGTGCTCAGAAAGCAGGCTGGCCAAATTCGGTTAAGTTTTGGCAGACACAGATACTCTTTTAAACCAATGCGGATTTTGTTGGACATGGACTATTATAATGAATATTTCTATTTTTATTACCTATTATAGTTTATAATCTGTATTGCCAAGCAACTGGGCACAAACATGTCCTTCATGATCAATAAAGTTTATTTTATCTCACCTTATTTTATGTTTTGGTGATGGTAGTGAAGATTTCAATGAATGAAGTTGTCCAGAATGCCAGTTAGGAACTTTCTACAGGGATGGCGCAGCTTAAGTCTGCTAAAGGGTAACTATGGTAACCACTGGGGCACAACAGAAATATAAATTAATCAATTTTTCTTCAGGGTCTACCATGACCGTCACTGGCTTTAAGCGGGTTAAGAGCTTGAATCATCTCCAAGTCTGTTTGGCCTGGAGTAGCTGGCTGTCTGGGGATTCAAGTGGGATTCACTACTATTAGGTTAAATCTTAAATTAGATAAACGTCAGTTGTGGTATCACTTCCAGAACTATGGGGGTCAAAGAAGAGAAAGAGTAAGGGCTGTTTTAGAGGAGTTACTCCTCTTATGTAGCTCAGTAAAAACAACAGACCACTGATAGAAGAACGGTAAAAGTGGAATAAGGTGATGAGGAACCTTCGCGTCACCACAGATGTATTTCACAAACCTCCGGGGACACATTGACTCTACCTTCAAAGGTGCTTTAAAGAGTGTGACGAATAAAGTTTAATCACCTGCACTGCTGCATCCTGAACTTTTTCCCTCCTGCTACCTTGATCTGGGTGGAGTGCTCCACCTAAACTCGTCCAGGTCACCATGAAGAGCTTTTGCATGGGCACACACACTTCCTGCTCTGCTGCCACTTTGGAAAAGGGTTGATTTGTAGGAAAACATCTCCTGCTCTTCTAAATGCTCAACGCTAAATCTGTCACTCAAGATCCACCCCTCCTCCCGCCCCACTCATGTCACAGTGGAATGTCCCGGTGGTCAAACAATAGACTCACACAGAATGATGTTCTTTCAAATCACACCGCACCCAACAGAGGGGATGCAAATTAATGTGTTCACACACACACACACACACACACACACACACACACACACACACACACACAATGTCTGTTAGGAATGCCCTGTCCATCAAAAGAAACCGTGTGTGTGTGTGTTTCTGTGGAATAACCTGCTCTGGAATGCTGGAATGTCCTGTCGCAGGATACATCCTAAACCTTCTCTCAGAGGGGTGTGTGTATGTGTGTGTGTGTAAAACTTATTTAGATTTACATCTAAATAAGTAAAATTGTCAGGAATGTGAGTGCTTTCCGTAAAGTCCCTGGAAACCAGAAGCTAATCTAGCCTGAGAATGTTAATAAGGGAAATCTAAGCCTAGCAAGCGTAGCTACAGCGTAATTGGGTGTTCCTGTATGAATGCTGGTTTAGTTGCTGAGGCAGCTTCTCAGACACGGGTCTGTCAATCAACTGTGCACATTAGAATATTATTCCATGCCCACTAGGACAGCCAGCTGCTGATTGACAGTTCCAAGTTCTGTCTCATTTCTGTCTTCTGATGTTTGTAAAATCTTTGCTGAATGATAAATGGAATCCTGTGGCTTGTGCTTGTTAAGATCAGTGTTTGTATTCATTTGGGTGTGTGTTTGTTAGGTTGCTGCTGGACAGGTGTCCCTCTCTGTCTCAGTGTGTGTCTGTGAACGAGTGGTTGAAGGGCATCAAAATGGAGCGATACGAGGAGAACTTCATTCAGGCCGGGTTCACTACGTTAGAGCTCATCTCTCAGATCAGCACTGAGTGAGTAACACACACACACACACACACAAACATTCATATATACCCTTCTCTTTTGTTTTTTTAATGATTTCAGTGTGTGTGTGTATGTGTGTGTGTGTGTGTGTGTTGGAAGGGCTGTGTTTGGCTTGTGAGAGTTGAGATGAGATAAAAAAAAAAAAGACAGTGAATAATTAGTGTAATGTTACAGATAATATGGGCATCTGTGTTTTACGTAGTCCGGAAATAACTTTCATATGTCTGTCTCTCTCTCTCTCTCTCTCTCTCTCTGTCTGTCTGTCTCTCTCTCTCTGTCTGTCTCTGTCTCTCTCTCTCTCTCTCTCTCTCTCTCAGGGACCTGCTGCGTATTGGTGTCACCTTGGCTGGTCATCAGAAGAAGATTCTCTCCAGCATCCAGACCATGAGAGTCCAATCCAAAAACTCACTGACTTACTGAGCACAAACAATGAAAAAGCGTCATTCCCATGATCCTTTGCACTTCGAGACCACTACACATGGCCAGTCACCGAGTCTCCACATGGAATGACATCATCAGTCACCTCCACCAATCACATCGCACTATATTTGTAGATATTACAGTGCCTCCTTCCTGTCCATTTTCCCCATCATGCCTGATGACATCACACACTGTCATTTAATGAGCTATGATGTGCCTCGTAGACCAGTCACTGTCCAGTGTTCCATGGTGTCTTCGCCTGATTGGCTGAGTTTGCACTCAGGTTTTGAGGAGAAACAGATGCCTTCCCATCATGCCTTGCACTTCAAGCCCAGTATACGACACACGACAACCGAACAGAACATCCATGAGGGCTGACTTTACGCTTTGAAACCTGATTAAGGAATTATGACATATTTATGACACATTTCTGTGTTATTTAAGTTTGACTGGATAATCCTCCACTCTGGGATCAACCAATCACATCCCATCGTTCCTGCCTCTTCATGTTTCTGGTGCCACACAAAGTGTCTTCATGAAGGAAGACATGACATTGCTCAACTGAGACATCATGATGATGTCAGAGTGCCTTGCAGACCTATCACTGTGTGCTGTTCCATGGTGCCTGAAGCTGATTGCCTAATCCTATGCTTTAGTTTTGTCCAAGTACATTTGAGAAAAGACTTAGTAGGATGTATAGTTTTAAAAATGAAGTTGTGGGTGCCTTGACAGCAGTTGCCATGGTAATTTTATTCCTATGGACATCTTCAAGACATCACAACTCTTTTTCCTTTTACCTAATGGTTTGGACCAATCAGGATGCAGGCAGCAGGACTGAGGTTACTGGGAACCTTTCAGCCATGAACTTTGACCTTAAATGTTGCCACGGAAACATGCTGCCACTTTGCATTCTGGGAGTTTAAAAGTGGAATCTTCATATTGAAGGTCCATTATATTTGAATGAGCCGATGATTATTTTATATGAATTTTTTGTATGAAACAAATGACTGAATAAAATATAAAACAGGAAGTGATTTTAGAAGTAATTCAAAGTGATTACTAGAGCGAAGATTCTCGACAATGGCCCCAACCATTCAGCACTGAGCAGTCTAGTTTATTATGCACACACACACACACACACACACACACACACCATAATTAGTAAATGAAAAATCTGCATTGCGGTAACTCCAGCATTGTTAGGGCTCGCATTAGTCTCAGGTAGCTAGAATGTTTGGGCAGTATTTATACTTTGAAGAAATTGTGTTTTTCCATTCAGAAATTCTTATTTTGTCTAAATTTCACGCACCAACATGTGGTCTGGCGAGGAAGCAACATTCCTGGGAAGAGGAGGAGCGGGTTTCACTTTTCTCCTCTCACTCTTTCCTGTTTATTCTCTCTGTCATTCAGTCTATCGCTCATCTCTGTGTATCATTCATTCGTATATCCCACTTTCGTCTGTGTGTGTGTGCGTGTGCGCGTGGGGGTGAGGGGGGGTGACTGAGGGGGGGGTTGGTGCGAGTGAGGCAGCGAGGCTGAAAAGATAAACAGAGGGAAGGAAAGAGGGAGTAAAAAATTCACAGCATACTTTGCGGAGACAGAACAGCTGGCTTAGATTTACAGAGAGAGAGAAAGAGAGAGAGAGAAAGGGACAGAGAGAGACAGACAGACAGAGAGAAACAGACAGACAGAGTGACAGAACTAGAGACAGAAATAGACAAGCGAAAGAACCAGAGGGAGAAACAGACAAACAGAAATAGAGAGAGATTAAAGGTTTGTCTTATTAACTTAAAGAGAGAAAAAGAGGCTGGTGAGGGAACAACCATTTATAGCTGCTATAACGTAAGTGACAACAAGAAGTAACTAATGTTTCATAAACATCACACAACATTAAGGCGCCATCCACATGACAACAGTGAAGTTTTGCTGCATTTTGGCTTTTTGTCCACACAACAACGGCGTTTTAGCCTAAAACTGCAGGCTTGTGAAAATGGATTCCAGAGTAAATCTTATGAAAACACAAGTCGTACGTTGCCATGTAGACACCCGAATACAGAACCTTTTGAAAACCTCAGGCATGGTTATTCACGTTTTCAACCCAAACTAGAAGAACCAACAACAGTGGCACATTTTTGAGCGTTGTTCATACTCAGGCTCCAGGTATTCCTCTGTGGTGTTTGTATATTTGAGTAGCAAAGTTACACTGCCACACACTGGCCTGGAGAACCTCCTGGAAACGCAAAGGAAAAACATCATTTTCCAAACATTGCGTTGTCATGTGGACAGGGCCTGCAACTGACTTTAAACAGACAAAAAGTAAGATGTGGCATTTAATATACAAAAGTTCTGTGTGCTGTGGTAGCAGAAGAATAAAACCCTGGGGGACATGCTGTCACAGGAAAACAATCAACTTCAGGGTGGTAACAGTAACTCTGAGTTTCATACATCTGGGTTTAATAACTGACCTGAATTAATATATGTTGCAAGTTTAGGGGTAATGCAAATACACACATACACGTACACACACACACACACACACACACACCATTTTGCATTGTTGGTCACACACTAGTGCTTTAATCAAAAACATACACACTGGTGTGAAGTGGAAATTGAATTTAAAAACAGACAGAAAACACAACCGGAAAACGTTATTACACACACATACAAACATATACATACACACACACACACACACACACACACACACACACAGCCTGATGTGTACCAGACAGAACTGTCAGTCTTTTCATAAATAATTATTTAAACAGAACCTCATAGAATTCACAGCTGTGAATGTGCACACACACACGCACACGCACAGACACACACACACACGCACGCACACACACACACAGTGTCCTCTGATGACCTAAAAGAAAGTGTAAAAGTCTCCTTCTGCATCTTTATATGGTCTGATAAAGCTGTTTCTCTCTCTCTCTCTCTCTCTCTCTCTCTCTCTCTCTGTTTCTCTCCCTTACTCACTCCCTGTCTCTCTCTCTCATTCTCTCATGCTCTCACTCTTTGTCTAACACCAAAAGGGAATATTCATGAAGGCACACATGCTTCCTGTGTGTGTGTGTGTGTGTGTGTGTGTGTACATGTGTGTGTACATGTGTGTGTACATGTGTGGTGTAACTGACAACATTAGAAACTCTATACTGGAGTATCATTTGGTTTTGATTTAGCGAGCAACTGTCTGGCAGCCTTATGTGTGTGTGTGTGTGTGTGTGTGTGTGTGTGTGTGTGTGTGTGTTTAACCATGCAGTTCCAAATGCCCAGACTTAAGATCTTAAAGAATCCTGATGTTTATGACAAAGGATCAGAAACATTCTTGAGGCTTTTGCATGAGGGTGTGTGTTACAAGTCGTATTATGTGTGTGTGTGTTACTTGTAGTGTTTGTGTATGTATTTGTGTGTTACATCTAGTTTGTGTGTGTTATGAATGATGTGTGTGTGTGTGTAAGTGGATGCGTGTGTGTGTGTAAGTGGATTGTGTGACAGTAGTATGTATTTGGGTGTGTTACTAGTAGTGTGTGTTTTATAAGTAGTATGTGTGTGTTACTTGTAGTGTTTGTATGTGTATGTGTGTGTCACTAGTACACTGTGTGTGTTATGAATAATGTGTGTGTGTGTAAGTTGATGTGTTTGTGTGTCAGTAGTATGTATTTGGGTGTGTTACTTGTAGTGTGTGTTTTATTAGTAGTATGTGTGTTACTTGTAGTGTTTGTATGTGTATGTGTGTGTCACTAATACACTGTGTGTGTTATGAATAATGTGTGTGTGTGTGTGTGTGTGTAAGTGAATGTGTGTGTGTAAGTGGATTGTGTGTCAGTAGTATGTATTTGGGTGTGTTACTAGTAGTGTGTGTTTTATTAGTAGT
>JAOVVG010000018.1:14377799-14390139 GCA_028566375.1 Leptodoras nelsoni
GCTAGGGCTGCCCACCGCTCCAGGCATGTGTGTTCACTGCCCCTAGTGTGTGTTCACTAGTGTGTCTCACTGCACGGTTAAATGCGGAGGTTGCATTTCACTGTGTGCAAGCACAAGTGACAAATATGTCTCACTTTGTCTTTGTCAAATGCAGGTGGATTTGTGTAGTCCAGGAGACGAGTGATTTTTAGATTTATTTATTTAGTTTCTCAGTCATTTCATTTCGCTGCCTACTCCTTTGGATTTTAATAACTGTGCTGATTAGCAGGCACTTAACATTTGCACATATTTAGCAGATGTCCGAGTCTGTCCATCTGTCCTGTGACCCTTATCAGTGGAGTCAAGAAAGACAAACGGACACAGTCAGTGACATGCACGAGATGGATTCATTGGGGATAGAAATGTGGCAAACCCAACCTCTTTTGTGTGCAAAACAAACCTTACGCAACAACATTTTTTGCAGGAAATGACATTGTCAGGATGCCTAGCTTTTACATGGTGTGATTTGGTTACTGTAGCAACAACATTTTTTATCACTAAAAGTCTGTTTGATGAACAGGCTGTTGAGCAGAAAAATTCAAACGTCTTTTCACAAATGTTCATTTATCACTTGCGATTTGCACAAAAAGGCGACGAACAGCTACTGGCAGGTCTTAAAAAAAAAAAACGTATTCCTGAGAGACACGCATTTATGGCACACAAGCGCAGAGCCCATACACGGTTCAACCACACACAGAGCCCATACACATTTCAAACACATGTGCACAAAGCCCATACACTGTACACACACACACTCACACACACGACATGCACAGAGCCCATACACTGTACACTCACACTACATGCACAGAGCCCGTACACTGTACACACACACACACACACTACATGCATAGAGCCCATATACTGTACACACACACACTACATGCACAGAGCCCATACACTGTACACACACACACACACACACACACGCTACATGCACAGAGCCCATACACTGTATATATACACACACACTACATGCACAGAGCCCATACACTGTATATATACACACACACTACATGCACAGAGCCCATGCACTGTATATACACACACACACACACACACACTACATGCACAGAGCCCATACACTGTATACACACACACACTACATGCACAGAGCCCATACACTGTACACACACACACACACACACACACACACTCTACATGCACAGAGCCCATACACAGTTCAAACACACACGCTTAGAGCCCATACAATGTGTACACACATGCTTGGAGCCCATACAATGCACACATTACATTCACAGAGCCCATACACTGTACACACACACACAAGCACAGAGCCCATACACACACACATTGAAACCCAGTTTAATATCTGTTTGTGTGTCTGTTGCACTCTTAGGAGGAAGACTCGGGTCAGGAGGATGAGGAGGAGGAGGATGATGAGGAGGAGGAAGGTCAGTTCCAGAGCTCTATAATTCATGTTTCCTCACATTCTCTCTCTTGCATTCTGATGTATCTGTGTTTGGTCGTAGATGAGGACGAATGTAAAGGAGAAAAGAGGAAAAGAGATCCTGAAGATGAGGATGAGGATGAAGATGATGATTAAGTTGTCCGTTTGTGTGTGTGTGAGTGAGTTTTAATGTGTTAGGTCACAATGAGGTATTATTTTTTTATTCAGATACCATGTTGAAGTTGTCTTTTTAAATACTTTTCTTTCTTTTTTTTATGTTTTTTTCCCCATCCAAATCAACTACAGACTTTGTAAATAAAACTTGTTTTCTAAGAGTCACTGTGTGTTTGTGTGTGTTTGTGTGTGTTTGTGTGTGTTTGTGTGTGTTTGTGTGTGTGTGTGTGTGTGTGTGTGTGTGTGAGAGAGAGACGTATACCTGTTACACTCTCAGGATTTCTGTCTTGGGACTTGCTTTTAAAAAGTAAAGTGCATATCTGTAGTGCTGTGAAAGTATTCGCCTCCTTCCCAGTTCCTTCTATTTTTGCTAATTTGTCTTATTTAGATTTCAGATCATCCGACTAGTTTAAATATATGATAGACAACAGTAGTAACACAAAATTCAACTTTTAAATGATCACTCCATTTATTGATTATGATTTATTCAAACCCTATATCACTCTAATAACTGGTTGTGTCACTCTTGGCCATAACAACTGCAGTCTTATGATGACTTGTGATGAGTCTTTTACATCACTCTGGAGGAATTCTGCTACATTAGAGGGTTTTTGAGCTTGAACTGCCTGTTTAAGGTCTCGCCACAGCATCTCAATGGGATTCAAATCCAGACTTTGTCACAGCTTCCAAAAACCTTCATTTTGTTTCTTTTGAGCCATTCAGTGGTGGACTTTCTCACATGCTTTGGATCTTTGTTCTGCTGCAGAACCCAGCTGCACTTGAGCTTTTGGTAACCAACTGACAGGTGGGCGTTCTCCTTCAGGATTTTCTGATGGCATAATTCATTCATTCACTCACTCACACACTAGGGCCACTTTAGAGACACCAATCAACCTAAGATGAATGTCTTTGGACTGTGGGAGGAAACCGGAGTAAACCCACGTGGACACAGGGAGGACATGCAGACTCCACACAGAAAGGACCCAGACTGCCCCACCCGGGGATCAAACCCAGGACCTTCTTGCTGTGAGGCGACGGTGCTACCCACCAAGCCACCGTGTCGCCCGGCATAATTCATGTTTTCATCAATCATGACAAGTCATCCAGATCCTGCAGTAGCAAAGCAGCCCCAGAACATCACACTACCACCACCATGTTTGACTGTAGGTATGGTGTTCTTATGGTGGTATGCAGTGTTAGCTTTACACCAGATGTAACAGGAGCCATGTCTTCCAAAATGTTCCACTTTTGACTCATCAGTCCACAGAATATTATCCTAAAAATCTTGTCATCTAGATGTCTTTTGGCAGATATAAGACGAGTCTTTGTGTTCTTTTTGGTCTGCAGTATTTTGAGCCTTGTAGTGCTCCCATGGATGCCATTTCTGCCCCTTATTGTGGAAATGTGTACATTGACTGTAATTGAGGTTAGTGACACCTGCAGGTGTTTAGATGTTCATCTGGGTTCTTTTATGGCCTCCTGGTCGAGTTATTGATGGGCTCTGGGTGATATTTTGGTAGGCCGGCCACTCCTGGGAAGGTTCACCACTGGTCAAACTTGTCTCTATTTGAGTTAACAGCTCTCACTGTGGTTCATTGGAGTCCCAGAGCCTCAACAATGGCTTTGTAACACTTTCCAGGTAGATTTCAGTGACTTCATATACAGATGCTAAACAAATGGCATCATGTGCTACTTTTTCAGACCTTCTATCCCGCTTCACATTGCCAGTCAGGTTCTATTTACGTGATGTGTAGATTCAACAGCTCTGGCACTAATCATGCCTGGATGTGACTAGTGAAATTAAACCCAACAGTCAATTGAATATAGTAGCTAAGAGGACAATTACTTTTTCCCTTCAATAAATTAAGTCATGGTTTTAAAACAGCATTTTGTGTTTAGTTGGGTTATCCTTGTCTCATGTTAAAAGTAGTTTGATGATCTGAAATATTCAGGTGACAAATGTGCAACATTAGAAGAAATCAGGGGCGAACACTTTTCCCACAGCACTGTATGTTTAGAACTTTCTGACCGAATAGATACACAACCCCACTGAGCGCACTGTTCTAGTAATACACCAATATACACAACCCACAATATACTGAGACAGGCCGCTGTGAAGGCGTGGAAGTTACTGTCACCACACCGAAGTTGTTTATTTTCCAGTACCAGTATGTCCCCAAGTGCTTTATTCTGCTTACACCACAGCAAAACAATGACACGTCATAATTATCTGTTTATAGTTACATTTAATGTCAGCGAAAAAGCTTCTCTTACATTATAGCAGCTAAACAGTTCTCTGGCCTGCCTTTTGTTTCTCTCTATTGAAGAAGTCACGTTAAAGAAGAAACCAGTGATGAAGTGTAAACTCCGGTCATGAAGATGTCAGAACATTTAGTTACAGCATCACCTGTGTTACAAAGCGCTGACACAAGTCTTATTCCATAAATGTCACAAACATCTCCTTACAGAAAACTTCACCATGTCATCATATCAACACTTTCAGATTTCTTTCCCTGTGAAGGAGCTGTTACTATAGAAACAATACGAATTTAATGAGTGCATTCATAAACCTGTAAATTGCAGCTGCATGACTGTCATGACTAATCAATACACTCTGACCAATTACAATCCAGATGTTCTGTAATCATTTGTATAACCACAAACTCTCAAAGCTGTTTCACTTCCTGTAAAGTTTTTTTTTTTTAACTTAAAATGTTTATCCTTTAACACTGTTGAAACCATTGTGAGTTATTTGCTCATTATACCAAAAGAAATGTAATTAAAATGTTTTTTTTTTAGTCCCAAGATCAAAATATGACCCAAACTGTGACAACAATTCATGCTTACTTTAATGCAAGGTGCCAACATTTCTGCACACACACGGAGTATAGATAAGAGTGTGAGTTTATTATAAAACTGTACTCTACACATGGCTGAAACACAAACCCGTACAAAAATAAACACCATCACAACCTCTGTGACTTATTGCTTAGGCTGGTCTCACGCTAACACACGCACACAGACACACACACGCAAACACACACAAACGCATGTTAAAATCCCCAAACCCCAGTGAAGTGATCCTGCATAGACGCAGCAGCCGTCACACACGCACACACACAAACGCACACACACTACTCGTCATCCTCCTCGTCGTCATCCTCCTCGTCGTCTTCTTCCTCATCTTCATCTTCGTCATCATCATCATCAGCATCAACCATAGCTTTCTTAGTGGAGCCTGTGGGTCTGCCCGGACCTCTCTTGGGAGCTCCGCCCCCAGCCCCGCACTTAGCGCGGTAGGCGGCGATATCCTACAGGGAATAGAGACACGTGTGAGGGAACAATTCTGCAGGTCAACTCCTTGCTTCGTTAGAACACGACAAACGTTCATAAGCAGAGCAAAAACACAACTTTGCGTTTATGCTGTTTGAGCTGAAGGTGAGAACAGTAAAGTAAGAGCGGATAAGACGGCAAAAATAACTCGCTGTGATATTTACAAATACCTTACTCATACAGCATGACAGCTGATCAAGTTTAGACACTAACACGGTTGTAGTAAACCCAAAAGTATCTGCTTTGGTCTCATTCAGAGATGCGTGTTGAATCTGAATACAATATGTATTCGTATGAATATCGATAGTAACGTGTAGTCACGTCCCCTGGCCCTGTACCTCTGCCCGAAGTGAGATGTAACCAAGATGTTGGTATGATGGCAGACATAAATTTGACGTTACTCCCTCACTGACTAGCAAAAATATTAAAAGTGAACATGTGAGATGAACATTCACCCTCTCGTATTTCTGGCGCAGGGCGGCTGCTTTCTGCTCGTAGGGCGTGCGGTCTTTAGGGCTCTGTTTGCCCCACATCTCAGCCAGCTTCTTGGCGATGTCTCCAATGGTCAGGTCGGGGTACTCGCCCTTTACTGTCGGCCTGTGCTCAGAGCAGAAGACGAAGAACGCGGACCTGGAAAAACAAGAGGAAACAGAGATGGGGTTCAGCTACAGCATGTCTAATGGTGAAACACCTTCTCAGCAGTTTACAACAGGACCATAAATAAGCATTTCCTTCCTAAAAGCTTTGTACTTTACACTGAAAAACTCAGGAATAAAATATCCAATATGGTAGCACCACAAGCTCAGTCTGTGTGTGTGAGTGGTGATGAAAAGACACTTACGGGGGGCGTTTGGGAGCATTGGGGTCCTTCTTCTTCCTCTCCTTCTTCCCCATGCCTTTCGGAGGGATGTAGTTCTTCATCTCCCGATCATAGCGGTCCTTATCGGCCTTCGCCTGGTCTTCAAACTTCTTCTTATCAGTCGCAGACAGAGTCTAAACACACAACCATGATATAGCCACGTTATACCTCACTCTAACCAACATAGACTTGTTCACATGCGCGCACACACACACACACACCTTCCACCGTTCAGAGCAGCTCTTGGAGAACTTGGCGAAGTTCACGGTGGTACCCGGGCTCTTCTTCTTGTGCTCTTCCCGACAGGAGAGAACGAAGAAGGCGTATGCTGAGGTCCGGCCTTTCGGCTTATTCGCATCTTTCACCATGGCTGCAACAAAAAGAACACAAATACATTATAAATGCACATTTTATATATGCAGGGTGCAAGACTAATTCTCACAAAGGTGATCTCAGATAGGTGATATTATCCTTCAACCTCTGCAGTGCACTTGGTTTTATGTATGTGAATTTATTTCAGATTTAATGTCCCGCCATTTATTTTTTTAACCTCAGAAATGACTTTACTAGCTGTATGTCTGTACATCTATATTTGCTTTATATTATATAACACCCACAAAAACGATTATTTTCTCGCATTTCTTTAAATATCAATTTTATTCTATGAGAAATCAGATTCACTTCAGTACAACGGCCTGCTGTGGTGATTAGCGTCCGCTGCTAATGCTAAGCAGAACAATGGTGCCTCCATTTTCTTTCCCGCTTAATCCTACGCCATCACCGTCTTTCCCACTGCGTCCAGACAAATCCCGCCTCCCTGCGTCTCGATTGGCTAACTTATTACAAGCACTAACCTTTAACCAATCACACCGCAGAGGGCGGGATGTCATCGACCAATCAGAGGACAGTAAACCAGATTTGTCGGGAAATGGCTGAGGAAAAATAACGCTACTCCATTCTTTTTACTCTCCATGTCCTTATCTATGCTTTATCTGAACATTTTAGCGTGCTTTTTTATTTTTTAGTTCACCAAAAAACGTATATTTATACTAGTATTGACTGCGTAAATGTAAGTGTGCGTATTTGTTAAACAATAATAATAATAAAAAGATTAGTGAAACATAAAACTAAGCCTACCCATCCCCCAGCGCGCTCACAGCTAAACTCAAACGGCTTAAAACACACAATCACAAAACTCAACGCTGCTCGTTCAACGCGCTTCTTTAACCATGATAAAGAATTTCTCAAGGTTAACAAGACCCAACGGTCTTAGCTAGCTAACGTTACACGGCTATTTATAATTTTAACAAAAGCCACAATAGGGACGACCTCTTTAAACACGGATTTTACACGCATAATTAAACCAAATCAGTATACCAAAATATATGCATTTCTTAACGCTTTGGATAAAGGAATAATAGTATTATTAATGTTATTATAATTCCACACAAACACACATACCTGCTACTCACTCAGTCTCCACTCCGCTACTGTTTATGTTCTTCTGCGTAGAGACTGTAGCGCACAAGCCCCGTCCACTTACTCTGCTTCCATTGGCTACGCTGACAAATCCCGCCTTTCTTTTCTATTCTGATTGGCTGATTTAACCGTCAGTCATAATTTAAATTCCAATCACCAGTCCGCGCTTGAGACTCTTCAGTCGATTGGTGAAATGTATCTGACAGTAAACATTGATGATATTTTGCCTCTTTTATTTCTCCACAATTCAGTCCTATTTTCTGTCACAGTTTGTGCTTTTTATTTCCTTTTTATTCGATCATTTATCAGTATAATTGTATATATTTTCTATTTCATTGTACCTTTTTTATTGTCTCCTTTTTACTTCTATTTAACTTTTCAATGCATTTTTTTATTAATCTTCTCCATTTTTACTTTCATTTAAGTTTCATTTTTATTTTATTTTATTGTGTTGTTAAGAAAACCTGCACCCACACTTTCCCTTCTTGGATAAGATTGGACACCACTGGTTTAGGCACACAGATCTGTATGTCTGATAAAGACAATAAGCAATAATGTTGCTTAGAGATTGTCAATGAATGATTCTGAGTGGTAGGTATTATCATTTAGTTTTTGCAGGAACAATCTGCCACACTCCGGCTTCATAATGATCCTCTGTATAAATACAATCAGCTAGATCATCATAATGTCTAGTTAATTATGCTAGCTACTTGCTTTCGATCATGACAACAACACACAGTAATAAAGTAAAATGTGCACAAAATCACACAGGTTATAATTGGGGTTGTGATGCTCATGAAGTTGGAACTGCTCCTGTCTGCTCAATATTGTCCAAAATCTGACAATATTTAGAGTGAAATGTGCAGAGCAAACGCACAACTCAGGTTGTGTGGGATCCTGTTAAAGAGGAAAATCAGTCATGTCTGCTGACAGCTCTGTTTTCCTTGGGAAGGGGATGAAAGTTCATGAATGAAACATCCCATTTACAGCCTGGACCAACAAATTTTGCACACAGTCTGACATTTTTGCTGTTGCAAACTTAGGAGGCATAAGTATTAATGAATCAAGAATGTTGCAAAACAGTTTAGGGCCATTTTTACAACTCTCTTTTGCATATGAGGGTTTGCATTAGAAAGTGAAGACAGAAGGTTAGTTGAGGTTAGTGGTATTTCAGTTGTATGTAAACTCTCGTTATTCAACTATGCCAAGGTAAATACACTTTTGCATTCTTTGGCACCTTTAAAATGACATTCTTTTGGTTATTTCCCATGTTCAGATTCTGTTTAACCCTGTGAGTTTAAACTCTCCACCCTCCGGGCCTGTAGGTGGCGCTGAAGCTCCGAGTAACTGCAACGCCACGGTCCTGTCCTGGCTGCAGCGGAGGGTCTGTCCAGCAGGGGGCAGTGAGGTGCAGCACCGCGCTAAGGGCTGTGTGGCGCAAGAGAAGAAGTAGTGTTGATGTGCTTTTGAATGCGCTAGCGCCAGTTTCGGTTTATATTATAATGAAGGATTATAGAAAACGAGTATTAATTACAGGGTAAATAGTGTGACTGGGTTAAGATAGTTAGTGAGCGGTCCTGAACGTGCTTCATACGGGAGATGGAGGAGTTTATAGAGCATTATAAAGACTACAGTGCAGTGGTATGGATGATGATATAATATCTACATACTCATTACTCATGTACTCATGACAAAGCTTCTGCCATATTTTGCTTGTTATTTTATTGTCTGGTTTAAGAATTTTGTGTGTGTGTGTGTGTTTGTCAGGAGAGGGAGTGGCTGTGTGAGGTTTACACAGGAGTGTGTGACTGGCTGCACCCGGTTGTGTGTGTGTCTCTGGGTGTGTCAGAGGAGCAGCTGGCACATGCTGTGGTGTTGAGACTTCAGAGGACTCATCACTCGCTCCCCATCAGCTACAGGTGAAGGGCAGTGGGGGTGGGGCTTCTCTGCTCAGGTGTGTGTGTGTGTGTGTGTGTGTATGTATTATAAGACAATGAGGTGTGTGTGTGTGTCTTAGGTTCGTCTCAGTAGCACAGCTGATCAGCACACAGCGCACATCCTGCTTCAGCAGCCTCACTTGGGGCACCGGTCAGCACAGAGAATGGACCAGGGAGGCGGAGCAACACCTGCCCAGCTACAAGGCCCTGCCACGCACTAACCTCATCCTGATTGGCCTGCTGTGTGATGGGCATGTCTCGGATCAGTGTGACGGCTTTTGGAGAGTGAGAGATGCCAGTGGGAGTGTGCACTGTGAGGTACTTGTTTATTTCTGCTGTGTGTGTGTGTGTGAGTGAGTGAGTGAGTGAGTGAGTGAGTGAGTGAGTGTGTGTGTGTGAGAGTGTGACTGAGACTGACACCCCTGATCCTGCATCTTTGTCAGGTCTTGAGCTCGTCACCGCTCTGGCTCAGGAGGCTGATGCTTTTCCCCACATGGAACTACATTTCCCACAATGCAGCAGGGCAGGGACAGCAAACTGAAGGCTGCTTAGAGCTGATCGACTCTCCTGTCTGTGTGACACCGGACCTCACGGCATTTGATCCCGGAGGGTCACTGAGTGATGTTATTGGGGTCAAGAAGGCAGCCAAACTGCTGAGACAGAAGTGAGAGAGATTTAATCTTTTATTTATGTTTTTATGAGATTTTGATAAATAAACTGTTATCTGAGACTGAGCTCCTTACATAGTGCACTTCATGTTCATTATGGAGGGATGTGGAACATGGCTCAGTATGTAGGGTATAGATGAATGACTTTACTGTGTGTGTGTGTGTGTGTGTGTGTGTGTGTGTGTGTGTGTTTGTTTAATGAACATGTTTGTGGTAGTGTAGCTCTGATGGGTAACATTGCTTCCTTCTGCGTGTGTAGGAGCAGTAGAGGAGTTTGTGTGTGTGTGTATGGGGAGGTGTGTGTGATCTGCCCTCTGCTGGTAATTTCTGGGAAAACCTTCTTCTGCCTTATCCTCAGTGAGGAAGACTTGACTGTTCCTGTTCTGGTCACGGTAACATCCATCCATCCATCCATCTATTTATTTATTTATTTATATCATTACTAAGCAATGGCTTTTCATTTATTTATTTATTTTATTCGTATTTATGTTGTTAAAATTAAAAATGAAGATGATTTTATTTTATTCTGGTCTGTAATTATTTATTGCACATGTATTATTGGTGTAATTGTTGTTGTGTTGTTGTGTGGGTGTCTCTCAGGTCCCAGAGTGTGTGTACTGGAGACAGTGTGTGCGTATAGGACAGTGTGTGTGTGTTTCAGCTCTCCGTGTGTGTTCTGTTCGAGGGTGGGCAGGGCATCGTGTGCTATCTGTCACCCCAGAGTCCCACCTACATTCAAACTATAAAACATACGAAAAGCCCACGGACTCTGAGTCACACTCGGAGTCGCACTCGGAGTCATACACAGACACACACTTGGAAACATACACAGAACCCCACACACAGTCACAGACCTCCACACACACGGACACACACCTGCAGCAGGACCCTGAGTGTGAGAAAGCCCAGGTGCATGATGGTCCAGTGCGAACAAAACTCTCCAAAATCATCAGTTACAGGGTAAATCCAATGGCACACACACACACCAGGCATGTCCCAAAAACACACACTCCACAGATTCATTGCCTTTAGATTAATTTTGCCTTTTGTGGGCAGAGCTTTAAAATAATCACTTTATTTTATTTATTTTATTTTATTGTCATTTTATTTATAATTTCACTGAAACAAGTTTTTCCTGAATTCATTATTACTTCCTGGTTATAATCCTAATCATTTTTGGACATGCACACACACACACACACACACACACACGTTTGATTTACAGGGCCGCATCACTGGAGTTCAGGATGCAGAGGCGGGACTTTACAAGATTGATGAGAAGATTTTGCTGTGTCTGGCTTATCAGCCACCATGGAAGTGGGGCGGTGGTTTAAGACCGGGGGCGGAGATTGAGGTTAGTGTAATGGATGAGCGACAGGTAGTGTAAGTCTCAGTGTGATGTCATCACTAGTGATCTGAGGATAAACTCTGTCTCTTTCCCTTAGCTTCACAATGTCCACTTCCTGTTCCGCCCTTCTCCGCTCGCCCCTGATGTTGTGCTGTGTGCGTGTTTGCGCTCCAGTGTCTCTGTGACAGCTTTCAGCCCTCTGAGGACTAAAGTCAGTGTGCGTAGGTCAGAAAGCCCTCTGATGCGTTTCCTGTTGGAGAACAACCTCTGTGTGTCGGAGTACCTCTGGCTCTGCTACTGCTGCGCTGCGCTCGTTGACAGGTGTGTGTGTGCGCATGTGTGTGTGTGTGCATGTGCATGTGCATGAGTGACTCAGACTCTTTCTCCTGCAGGTTGTGTCCCCGCTGGGTGTGTGAAGCACGAGTGTGTGTGGTGGCTGGAAGGTTACTTCAGGTCATTTTAGGACTCAAAGTGATGGAGAACAACAAGAGAGACATTTATAAAGAAATGCTGCAGGACACACACACCTGTCCTCTCACTCGGGTAATAAAGCTTGTGAATCCTATATAACACCTTTCAGTCAGTTCAGCGTGAAAAGGCTCTGTTAACTTCTGTGTGTGTGTGTGTGTGTGTGTGTTAGTACCGTGTCTCTAGTCCCAGCGTGTCCCTGTATTCTGTAAAGGAGCTCTGTAATTGGCTAGAGAAGGAGAGCTGGACGTGTCTGTCTCTGTCGTCTCTCCTACCATCTTCAGCATGTCACATGACCCAAGCTCAGCTGAACCCACTGCTGTCATGGTCGGCACACACACACACTCTGGCGCACACAAACGCTGTGTTAGTGGGCGTGCTGGAGCTGAGTGTGGACAGAGCCACAGTGAGGCTGGTGGACCAGACCGGAGCCATCGACTGTGTGTGTGTGCAGGGTTCAACCACGGAGCAGTGTGGGTCCATCAATACGGCATGGATGGGTATGCACACACACACACGCACAAATAAGTATATATACATATCTTCTTTAATTGCACATTGCACCAGTAAGAGCAGAGTGTGAAGGTTCAATTAGCAGGGTAAGAGCACAGTTTTGCTCAAAAT
>JAOVVG010000018.1:14452995-14474196 GCA_028566375.1 Leptodoras nelsoni
CACAGAGCCCTGATCTCAACATCATCCAGTCTGTCTGGGATTACATGAAAAGGGTTTACATGAAAAGACAGAAGGATTTGAGGAAGCCTACATCCACAGAAGAGCTGTGGTTAGTTCTACAAGAAGTTTGGAACAACCTACCAGCCGAGTTCCTTCAAAAACTGTGTGCAAGTGTATCTAGAAGAATTGATGCTGTTGTGAAAGAGTGGTCACAGCAAATACTGATTTGATTTAGATTTATCTTCTTTTCATTCACTGCATTTTGTTACTTGATGAAAATAAACTATTAATACTTCCAATTCTGGAAGCATTCTTAGTTTACAGCATTTTTGACAACTGCCTAAAACTTTTTCAGTGAATAGGGAGTATTGATATGAAGCCTTGAAGTCATGAGTTCTGAGTTCTTGCGGCCTTTTTTCCGTACACATTCTCTCCATTTATGTTATGTATTTAGGCAACCTCTATGGAGCCTGCTTGGCGACAGCAGGGCCGAGGTCGTGGCCGGGGTCAGGTTCCAGGTGATGCATTGTCATGGCGACCGCAGAGGCAGGAGGATGGTGGGAATGTGGGGCGAGGGAGGGCCAGTTCTGCCGTCACAACAGTATCCAAAGCAGAACTGTCACAGGGTAGAGGTAAGAGTGACATCATAGTGTCATCACATGCTTAAATGTCTCACTGCTAACACACCTGTCCACATCTCGTCTCCAGCTCTGTCCTCTCAGTCCAAATTTGACGAGATCAGGAAGTCCAACCAGGCTGCTGCTCAGCGATTGGTCGAGACTCAGTACAGCTCCTCCTCTGATGATGACGAAGACGATGAAGACGAAGTGTTTGGGAAGAGAAGCCGAATCCTTGAGTCGACTTTCACCACGTACACGAATCAGATGGGTCAGAGCTGATCTTAAGTTAATCCTCGTTTCACTGCTGGAGCAGGAGTAGACGTAGGGCTCAATAGTAATGGTACCCTAGGGAAGACTGGGTGTAACAGTAATAAAGCAGCCATCATCACAGATCTCACTGTAAATACAACAGAATCCAGTGTCTGTCTGCTGAAACCTGTGAAACACAATGCAAATATAAAGGTTCAACTCGAAATTGTTGCACTATGCTTCTATTCAATAAGATTAAACACAATGTTGATATAAAGAAATATAATATTCATGCAAATATAGCATTATAAATAGTGGTTAAAAAGAAGCTTTTCTTTTCCAGACCTCTCAGTGTTTGGGTGACATGGCATTTTATGTACATTTAATTGTATAAAAAAGCAGAAAATAATGTAAAGTTTAGCTAATGTTTATTGCAGTTGAAAAAGTGTAGCTATAAAGGAAGACATGAGGATCCATCACCAACTCTAATGGTGCTTTTGACTGACATTAGCTAGCTGTTGGCATAAACATACGAAATGCACAGTGACTTTATTATTAGCCCAAATGTTTGTGTTGTGATGTGATTCGTCAGACTGTGTTAGGACAGAAAAGGCTGGGACTTTATGTTTGGGGCTGTTAGGACATTGTGTGTGTGTGTGTGTGTGTGTGCTCAGGTGGAGACATGTCAGATCTGGAACGAACTCGTCAGTACCTAAATGAGGCATTCCAGTCCGGAGCCATTACCTGCCTCATCTGTATTGCTTCTGTGAAGAGAACACAAGCAGTGAGATATACACACACACACACACACACACGAAAGACACATTTGGACATATTCAGGAGTTAATACATTGTTGTGTTCCCTCTCAGGTATGGAGTTGTGTTGGTTGTTATTGTATCTTCCACATCCCTTGTATTCAGAAGTGGGCTAAAGACTCCATCTTCCTCGTCTCTTCTGTAACAGATGAGGATTTTGGGAAAAAAGAACACCCTTGGCCCTGGTGAGGAACTGTCCAATCAGAACACAGCAGAATAGCACATAGCATTCTCTGACCAGTTAGAACACAGTGGGGTAACATCTAGCACTCACTAGCCAATCAGAACACATCTGGATGAATTTTTGGCGTACGGTGATTATCTGTGCAATATATTGTGATGCTTAGTATGCACTGAATTATCATGGACACCCATTCTCTCTCTCTCTCTCTCTCTCTCTCTCCCTCTCCCTGTCTGTCTCTCCCTCTCTGTCTGTCTGTCTGTGTCTCTCTCTGTGTCTCTCCCTCTCTGTCTGTCTCTCCCTTTCTCTGTGCGTCTCTCTCTGTCTCTCTCTGTGTCTCTCTGTGTGTCTCTCCCTCCCTCCCTCCCTCTCTCTCTCTCTCTCTCTCTCTCTCTCTCTCTCTCTCTCTCTCTATTTGTCTCCCACTCTCTCTTTCTGTCTCTCTCTTTCTCATTCTCTCTGTCTCTCTCTCTTTCTCTCTGTCTGTCTCTTTCTCTCTCTCTGACCCTGACTCCAGTCCTAAGTGTAGACATCAGTATACCCCTCAGCAGACTCCCACTCGCTATTACTGTTATTGTGGGAAGGAGGCAGAGCCCAAGCCTGACCCTTGGCTCCTCCCACATTCCTGTGGACAGGTGTGTGACCGAGAGTTTAAACCTACATGTGGACATCACTGCCTTCTGCTCTGCCATCCGGGTACACACACACACACACACACTCACTCGCTCACTCACACTCTTGTGTACCAGAATGAAATTATTTTAAAATATTTAACGTGTGTGTGTGTGTGCGCGTGTGCGTGCGCGTGTTAGGTCCATGCCCTCCATGCCCGAAGATGGTGAGTGTGTCGTGTGTGTGTGGGAAAGCAGCCCCTGTCCCACGCCGCTGTAGTAATAAAGCCTGGACCTGTGGGAAGATCTGCAGCCGCACCTTACCATGCAAGATACACACCTGCGCGCACACCTGTCACGCAGGTAACACCCTTCTGCAGAATCCTTTGTCTTATCTGTTTCACAGACACACAGCTGTATTGCAGATAACACACCCTGTCCTCACTCACTCTGGCACACACATCTGTTGGACACACTTAAACGGGTAACTCTCCCTTTACAGGTGAGTGTGAGCCATGTCCGAGAGTGAGCGTTCAGAAGTGTGTGTGTGGCAGGAAGAAGGCAGAGCGTCAGTGTGCCAGTCCTGTGTGGCACTGTGACCAGGTGACCTTTGACTTCTCACACTTTGAATGCATAATGATGGTTAGTGCACTGCAAATAAGACTTTGAACGGTGCGTCGCCATGTTCAGTGAGATTTCATTCCATGAGACATTATGTTCAGTTCCAAGAGTACTTCACAGTGTGTAGGGAGCTAGGGAACATGGATATATCACTTCACCAGAATATTTATGTTAATGTTTAGGAATCAACACGAGAGATCAGATCACTGAAAGAGTTAAAGTACATCACCTACTGTTTATAGACAGTTCATCACATTTATTTCAAACGTGCCTACAGCATACAAAAGTAGTCTGAACCGTGTCATTTGATTTATCATGCTAAATACAGCCGAGTGCTCTTAGCTAGTGACCGAGTTCCCTAAGAACCCTTGGTGTTCTGTACCCTGTGTAGGGTGCAGGGATCCAGCTTAGAGATCGAAATGCAGCCATCTTCTTTCTCATGTTTATAGTGTAACTTCTTCCGTGTATTACGTGCGCAGGTGTGTGGCCGGCCGCTGCCATGCGGGAACCACACGTGTGAACGAGTGTGTCACGCAGGTGTGTGTGGAGAATGTCCTCGTGCAGAGAACCGAACCTGCCCATGTGGCAAGAGCAGTAAGTACACACACATACACACGTGCATATCATAGTGCCTTATGAATATGAGTGTTTAACATGTTTGTGTGTTTGTGTGCGTCTCTCAGAGTGTGCATTACCATGTACTGCCGACGTCCCAACCTGTGGTGACACCTGTGATAAGAAACTGGACTGCGGCTTGCACACCTGCTCAATGCGCTGCCATAGAGGAGCCTGTGAGACCTGCCGCCAGGTATGCACACACACACACACACACACACACTATATAAACTGTGCTCATATGGCCTTTGCAGTGTTCCAGGTTTCACCACTAGGGGGCATGTTGTGACATGGTGTGTGTGTGTAGGAGGTGGAGAAGCAGTGTCGGTGTGGGCGCTACACCAAGCGCATGCCCTGCCATAAGGAGTATTTGTGTGAGTCTAAATGCAACCAGATGCGCAGCTGCAACAGGCACCAGTGCAAGAGGAAGGTGATCTCACACACAGACTTTCTTTTCTTTTTTTTTTATAATAAGATTATTATATAATAAAAGGCACCTTTTTCCTTTCCTTTCATTCTTCACATTGAATTTCAAAGACTACAAGAAGAATCCACACCAAAATAAGTCATAGCCACATAAATAAGGGGAATTGTATAAGAAGTAACAAAAATGAACAGTGAGAGAAGAAAACATAAAAGTAAATAAATGTAAAAGAATAAAAATAAAATCACTTAAATGTAAATATCCATTTCCTAACTTTAATAGTTTTTGGCAACACTTAAGATAAAACTGTGTGTGTGTGTGTGTGTGTGTGTGTGTGTGTGTGTGTGTGTGTGTGTGTGTGTGTGTGTTTTGTAGTGTTGCCCGGGTAACTGTCCACCATGTGATCTGAGTTGTGGCAGAACACTTGGCTGTAGGAACCACAAGTGCCCCTCTGTTTGTCATCAAGGTAACACACACACACACACCTGAGTCTACCGTAAATTCAAGTGGACGAGCTACAGCATTGAAACCCAGCCTGCATGACTTCTACACAGCAGCTCTAATTAATATTCATCACTGATGTTGTAGTGATTTGACCTTTGATTAGTGCTCGTGCAGGGACGTTAGCGCGTGTCTGAGACCGATAAGCACATAGACGAGGTCAGTGAGTCACAGTTTATAGGTCATCTCACCCTGATTTTAATTGCTTGTTTGTCTCTTTGTCACTTGTTGTCTCCCTCCACTGTGTGTGTGCGTGTTTGGGAGTGAAATGTATTTTTATCAAAATGTCAGCTCACTGCAGCAGTCTTTATAACAGTCAGAGTTCAGCCCATCTCATTTCAAAATAAAAAGTGCACCGCTAAACAAACTCCACAAATTAACCAATGAAGCATGTCTGTTGGATTTTATTGTTTGGTTACATCAGTCCTTCTCAAATAGTGGGTTAGGGTTAGCAAAGTGCTTTCTTCTTCCTAGGGGCGGCTTAACAGAAAATAATTGAGAATCACTGGATTACATGTACAAGGACGCCTTTCGACTGCAGGAACCCTATCAGGAACCATAGTATTGTATGAGGAACCCAAGCATCTTTTCAATAGTCTAGGAACTCAGGAACCTTGCTGGGAACACTCTGACCTTTTTTCAAAGTCTTTTTTCAGAAAAATGTTCAGAAATGTGAGATCTTGGTGACTTCATCCTCCAATAATCACCTCCCCATGAAGGTCACAGTTCTTTAGAGCCCATACTTGAGCGACTATTCTTTAGTTCTTAGAACTTAGGCTTCTCAGGTGATTTGAGAACTCCTTCATTTATTGGACAGTTCCAGAGCATTTAAGTTGCTTAGTTCCTCAGAAGGGTCCAGAACTGTGAGTGTTACATTACATGTTATGGAAAATCACTGTTTTTTAAATTGCTGATACTGTGGTCCAGTGAACAAAACTATTTTGTGTTGCATACTAGCTTATAATATTTTGTGCCTGTGTGTTTTTAAGGGAGTTGTTACCCCTGTCCTGAGGTGGTGCAGGTTAAGTGTGCATGTGGTTCCACGTCTCTGAGTGTTCCATGTGGACGAGAGAGGAGTACTAAACCTCCACGCTGCAGGGAGACTTGCAGGTACACACGCACACACACACACACACACTCTGTTTTCTCTTGCTATTTGTGTGAAGAATTTCCACTGACATAATCTTTAATGAAGCTGGTTAACACAATGCCGAACCCTAACCTCTGAACCTCTTTTTAAACAAACAAATTAAAAATAAAACAGAAACCCAATTATTCTTCCTGATAGGGACCAGCTAAAGGTCCACACAAGATCAAAATGATCAGATATTCCTATCCTTGTGGGATTTTTGGTCTCCATAAAGATATGAAAGCATGTCTAAACACACTTTTTTTAGTACGTTGTGTAATGATGTTTGTACTGACTCTGTGTGTGTGTGTGTGTGTGTGTGTAGGACTCCTCCGTCATGTCATCACCCCTCCCGTGAGCAGCACAGATGTCACTTCGGTGCGTGTCCTGTGTGTAAGCAAGTGTGTCAGCTGGCTTTACCTGGATGTACACACCTGTGCCAGGTGCCATGCCATGACCAGGTGCTGCTCAAAACCAGCAACCGGGTGAGACACACACACACACACACACCTGTAGTGCACACTTTTTACAAAATAATGATCTGTTGCATGTTATTGTTGTGTATCAATGTTGTGTATCAGGCATAACGAGAGTTTCCCAGTTTACTGTGTGTGTGTTTTTTGGAGAGACGGGCACATTTACAACCAGATGGTCATGATAAAATTTGTTCTGTGTGATGCAGCTGCAGAAAGTTTCTTACTGTGTGTGTGTGTGTGTTGTGCAGGTTCAGTTAGCAGGTCCATGGGAACAGCAGACCACTCCAGAATTTGAGTTCAAGGCATTACCATGCCCTCCCTGCCAAGTGCCCATACCCACGTATGTACACACACACGCACGCACGCAAACACACACTAGTTGTAGGTGAGACAGTCTGTGTCTGATCTCTCTCAAACACCGACATGTGATTGTGCTTTTAACAGTGACATGAAAACTAAACACTTCACACCATCACACCATAACCCTTAAATCAAGTGTGTGTATGTGTGTGTGTATATCTCAGCACTAGGTGTTGTGTGATGAGGTGCAGGAGTGTACGTATCGCATCACACCAGGAGGGAGGGAAGGCAGCAGGGTGAGAGGGGGAAAGGAATACAACTATGGGAGTGAGGGAGAACATGTGCAGGGGAGTGAGAGTGCAAAGGAGATAAAAAGTGAGTTATAAAGCAAGGGGGTAAGGGTGAGTGAGTGAGTGCAGGACTGTTACATAACAATGGATGTAACAATGGAGAGATGGACTGAGGGAGTGAGTTGCATAGTGATGGAGTGAGTTAAAAAGAGGGATTGAGGGAGTGGGTAAAAAGAGAAAAAGTGAGTTACACCATATGGAAAGAGATGTAAAAAGATGAAAGTGAGTTAAAAAGAGAGGTTGTGAAGGAGTGAGTGAGGAAGGGAAGGAGGGACTGAAGTAAGGAACTGAGTGAACAAGTGAGGGAGGAAGGGAGGGAATCTTATGGGCAGTCTCACAAAGTCAAATACACACTCGGTTGTTGGTATTATGAGGGATTGTTTAAGTTCTCCAAGGGGGTGTGTGATGGTGTGTGTGTGTGTGCGTGTGTGTGTGTGTGTTCGTGTTCAAGGTCTACATGACACAAAGCTTGTAAGACACAGCAGTGAATGCACTGCCATACTCCTGCCAGGCTCTGTGCGTGTGCGTGCGTGGTTACCCCTTGCTGTGAAGCTGAACAAAAATTAAACAATGGTTGTAACATGCTGTATATTTGTCTCTCCACAGGCCCTGTCTCGGGGAGCATGAGGTAAACACACACACACATGAACATACAGTTGAACACATCTGCTGGATAAAGTGTGTGTTTCTCCTTCCTTACTTTTCTAGTGTTGCTATGATTAATGTTTATATAGTATTATAAATGTTGATCATTATTCAAATTAGACTAAATTTTGGTTGTGTAACATTTTTATTAACAAAATATAAATAAAAAACACTGATCTCCTGGCTACACTTTATGGAGCTCACTTTGAGAACTGAGGCTTTAAAGAAACAAAACACACACACACACAATACAGACAAGTAAAGCATCATGGTTTCTGTAGCTCCTTCTGTTTAAAGTGTGCGTGTGTGTGGTGGGAATGTATCAGGTGTAGCTGTTTGTATCAGGTGTAGATACATTGTTGGTGTAGAATACATACATACACACTGTGTGCACACACACACACTAAGAACTGAGAGTGTAAAGGTATGAGACACACAGTGTATAGCTGAGTTATAGATAAGGCTAAAGGTCAGTGCCAGACTAATCTCTCTGAAATGTCACACACTGTGTGTGTGTGTGTGTGTGTGTGTGTGTGTGTGTGTGTGTGCGCGTGTGTGTGTGCACATTACTGTTTTCACTGATCAGCCATAACATTTAAACCACTTGTAAAGTGAAAAACATTATCTCATTACAATGGCACCTGTCAGGCAGTGGGATATCTTGGGCAACAGATGAACAGTCAGTTCTTGAAGTTCATGTGTTGGAAGCAGGAAAAACAGGCAAGCATAAGGATGTCGGTGACAAGGGCTAGATTGTGACGGCTAGACGACTAGGTCGGAACATCTCCAAAGGGGTAGTCTATATACTAGGTGTTCCTAGTATATAGTGGTTATTCCCTAACAAACATGTCCAAGGAAGGAACGTCAGTGAACTGTTGAGAGGGTCATGGGCACCCAAGGCTCAGTGATGTGTGTGTGGGGAGTGACGGTTAGCCCATCTGGTCCAGTCCAACAGAAGAGCTACTGTAGCACAGATTGCTGAAAAAGTTAATGCGGTTATGATCGAAAGGTGTCAGAACACACAGTGTATCACAGCTTGCAGCTTTTGGGGCCTACATGGACACAGACCGGTCAGAGTGCCCATGCTGACCACTGTCCAATGACAAAAGCATCTACAATGGGCACATGAGCATCAGAACTGGACCATGGAGCAATGAACGAAAGTGGCCTATTCTGATAAATCACCCTTTTTTTTACATCATGTGAAATGCTGGGCATTTCTGACCTGGAAAGACATGGCACCAAGATGCACTATGAAAAGAAGGCAAGCCGGGAAGATGCTCTGGGCAATGTTCTGCTGGGAAACCTTGGGTCCTGGCATACCTGTGGATGTTTTTTACACATGTACCACTTACCTTAACATTGTTGCAGACCAATCACACCCCTTTATCGCACTGGTGTTCCCCAATGGCAGTGGCCTCTTTCAGCAGGATGATGCTCCCTGCCACACTGCAAAACTTGTTCAGGAATGGTTTGAGGAACATAAAATGTTCAGGGTATTGACCTGGCCTCACCATGTCTGAGATGTGTGTCCACATCCTTGGAGGTCCCAGCTCGTAACTTAAAGGACTTAAAGGAGCTGCTAACATCTTGGTGCCTGGTACCACAGCACATTTTCAGAGGTCTCGTGGAGTCCATGCCTCAAGAGAGCAAAGCTGTTTCGGCTGTGTACAGGGAACCGACAATATTATGCAGGTGGTTTTAATGTTATGGCTTATCAGTGTATATTTGCCTTCATAGTTCAAAAATAACAAAGGGACGGTACAAGACCTTATCATGTTTGTCAATGAGCCTTTGTGAAGCTTTGCATGATCACATGACTACACACATATGGGAGTCTGGCCACTTTCAGAAAAATAAGGTGGCGTGACGTCAAAGCAGTGTTTTATCCGTCAACCAATCAGACTGCAGCTTCATGGCCAAATAAGAAAAAAACATGGAGAACAGTAAACATGAGACAGAACACAAACCTGCTCCTTGTCATAAAGTTTAATGTTTAAACAATCTGTCTAATGCTATAGTCTGTAATGATGATGATGATGATGATGATGTGTAGGGCTTTCTGGGTGGATCTGTTTGAGTTAACATCTTTTAATTACCAGAAACATCCACAGTCAGCATTTCAGCTATGACTCCCTCTCTCTCTCACACACACACACACACACACAAGCCATGACACTGTTGAGCAGGAGTTCTGTGCTCCTGTGTTCTGCCGGTTCTGGATAAACTCGCTTTCTCACTTCTAGTTGTGTTCACAGGTCATTGCTTCACATGAAAATCACAGTTGTAGTTTCTCCAGATGATTTTGATCTACCACACTGATGCTTCTGTGTGTATTTAATACCTCAAGATGGTCGTAAGTGTTGCTGTATGAGTTTAGCTTCTCCAACACTGACTCCTCAGCACTATCAGCTCACTGGTCACTAATTATACCCTTGGTAGTATCTTCTGTCTATTAGGAAACACAATGATCAAGTGAAGACAAGTAGAACACGGCAATCAGAAAACATTTTTGAACTTTCTAGAAGCTGCTAATGAGAGATAGTGGTGCGATTTGCTATGTGTGTGTATACTGGGTTTGTGTGTACGCAGACCATTCTCATTTTCCATATTCGCTTTCAATAACATTATGTTCTAGGCTGTTGTTTAGTCCTGGTCAGTTTGACCCACTTGTGTTTATACTTGCTTTGATTGGTGTAATATACTCTTAGGTCCTAGACTTGTTGTCCTCATTGTTTGCATGTGTGTTTTTCTGGTAACGTAGGTGAGTCCAGTACCATGTCATGTACGTGGGCCGTTTTCATGTGGCCGTGCATGTGGGCGAGCTTTGACCTGTGGGAACCATACCTGCAGTCTGGAATGCCACGCAGTGACCTTTGACACCAAGTGGGAGAAAACCGAGGTACATCAACCACTTATCTCTCACATTCCTATCTGTTTCTTTATTTAGACTTGCTGTGACCTGTGTGTGTGTGTGTACAGGCTGGGAAGGAGTGTCAACGATGTGAAGAGGGTTGTGCTAAGCCCCGCCCCTCTGGATGCCCTCACCCATGTGCCCTCCCCTGTCACCGTGGCGACTGCCCCCCATGCACTCAGATGATCAGACAGCGATGCCACTGCAAGATGTCCAACCTGTATATTGAGTGCCTGTGAGTCTCTCTCTCACACACACACACACAACTCCGTTCCCCTTGGTCATGAATAGGCTGTGTGGGTGGAGCTAAAACAGTGTTGGTCAATGATTGATGAAACACAAAATAGTTCGGATAATGTCTTTACCTAGAGTGAAGTTCTAATACTGATGTACATCGATCAGCCATAACATTAAAGCCACTGACAGGTGAAGTGAATAACATTGATTATCTCATTACAATGGCACCTGTAAGGGACATATTAGGCAGTCATTTCTAGGCAGTCATGCAGGAAAAATGGGCAAGCATAAGGATCTGAGTGACTCTGACAAGGGCCAAATTGTGATGGCTAGCCAACTGGGTCAACTTGAGCATCTCCAAAATGACAGGTCTTGTGGGGTGTACCTACTAAAAATGTTCCAAGGAAGGACAACCAGTGACGGGGAGTGAAGGCTAACTTTTCTGGTCTAATTCCAGTGAAGAGCTACTGTAGCACAAATTGCTAAAAAGTTAGTGCGGTTACCTACAATGGGCACGTTAGCAACAGAACTGGACCATGGAGTAATGGATTGAAGATGGCTTGGTCTGATTTAATCATGTTTTCTTTTATATTATGCGTTCATGTATGTATGTGTCAGTGTCAGTGTCTGTGTGTGTGTCTGTGTGTGTGTGTCTGTGTGTCTGTGTCTGTGTCTGTCTGTGGCTTACCTGGGGAAGAGATGGAACCAGGATGCATTAAAGGGAAGAAGGCAAGCCAGTGAAAGCAGTGTGATGCTCTGGGCAATGTGCTGCTGGGAAACCTTGGGTCCTGAATTTCGTGTGGATTTTGTTCAGGACATGTAATAACTACCTAACTAAATTGTTGTAGACCAGCTACACTCCTTCATGCCGATAGTCTTCCCCAATAGCAGTGGCCTCTTTCAGCAAGATAATGCACCCTGCCACAATGCAAAAATTGTTCAGGAATGGTTTGAGGAACAAACCAGTTCAAGGTGTCGACTTGATCTCCAAATTGTCCACTTCTGGGTCCACTGGACAAACTAATATGATCCCCCTCTTTGCAACTAAGGGCACTCTTACATTAGGCTCAGTTGCCATGTACCATGCCAGAGCATGAATGTCTCCCCTCCCCCCTACCCTGCTGGCCTGCTCTCACGTTGGCTTAAGCTTCCAACTCTGACCATGGTCATGATGTGGCTTTTTGTGTTGAAGAAATTAGCTTTCGAACAGCACACTGAAGATCATAATTTGGCATTGTTTTGGGCTTGGTGAGACATGGCCCACTCACATAAGAATTAAGAAATAAGAATAAAAAACGATTTTCAGGTCATCATGCTGCTCATTGAGGGAGGAATTGCAGCTTTACTTGCCTGCAGTTCATGTTCACAACAAAGTGAGAACCAGATCCATTATTGACCCAAATAGTCATGTGAAATGGGACACTCGGATCATTGACATCATGTTTGAATTTAATCTGTGGGCAAGGTTAGTGATCTCACTAGATGCCGAGCCTGAGAGCAACTGAGCCATGCCTGAGTCCACCCCTTCAAGCCGGCCTAGGGATACTTCAGCTTGATCACACTAGTCTGGAACTGGAATTTTGGGGTAAATTGTGCTTTGGCATGAAATGGCTCGCCTAGTGTGAATACACCTTTACTGGAACTGCAGATAACATCTTGGTGCCAGATATCTTCAGAGGACTGTAGAGTCCATGTCTTGACATATCAGCAGTTTTTGAGGCACAAGGGGAGCTTAACAATGCTATGAAGCTCGTTTTAATGTTATGTTTGATTGGTGGATATGAAATATATATATAGTGCAAATGTAATATTTAATGTGTGTGTGTGTGTGTGTGTGTGTGTGTGTAGGAAGCTGACCTCTGCTGCTGATGAAGGTAGAAAACTCCTCACCTCCTGCAAGAACCAGTGTCCAAAACAGGTGTGTGTGTATGTGTGTGTGTGCGAGGGTGTGTGTGCGAGTGTGTTTCTTCATGCTCTGTCTATATATATATGTGTGCTATCTGTGTAAATGTCCTGTTGTGGCCTCACACCTTGTATCATATCAGGGTCCCAAGAATTCTTCCTGCCCTCATCCCTTCATCCCTTCATCACTCTGTCTATCACACCTGGTTAGCAGATGTGTGTGTCTGTGTGCGTCTGTCTCTGTGTGTGGTGTAAACACTGCAGTTGTCTGCGAAAGAGAAGATTCTAACACAAAGAACTCCAGAACATTCCAGAACCGCAAAACCCACTGTTCCTAAACATTCGTCACTCCTTCATCTTTAAACACACACAGCATACCCCCCACACACATACACTCATCCCTCTCTCTCCCTCTCTCACCCACTCACACTCTCACTGTCTTGGTCTTAAAACCTGTTAAGTTGCTGTCCATTCCTCAAAGACTGAATAACGATATCATGAGGAAAATGAGGGGGGAAAACACGGATGGATTGGTACATCGCTGGGTTTTGGCATGTTTAGCTTGCTAACCTGATTTAGTGCTCTAATTAGAATTTTTTATTAGTTTGTGCACTATATGTAATGTGGTGTTTAATATTTAACACTAGTCTGTACAGGGAACATCTCCTAACCCATCCAGACAATATCACACCCTAGCAATCGCTAAACTAAACTGACATTATGGTTATGATTCTAGGTAATAAACAGTGAATTTGCAGATGAATCATTCTGAGGGAGAGGAGGCTCAAACTTAGCCGTGTGCGTTTTATGAAAGTGATGTGTATGTTCAGGAATATTAAATATGATTCTTAATGTTCATGCTGTTACAATAAAATGTAAAATAATAATAATCCTGTCTACAGTGTGAACTGAGCCATACATTTCAGGAAAGTGCTAAAGGTAATGGGATTCTGTGTCGCTGAGGACATTCAGCTTTTAATATGATGGTGGGGATCATTTCCTGTCATGGTCTGTTTATGACATGACATTAGCATTAGATCATTAGTATGTAATAGGGTGTGTTAATATAAATTGTGTGTGTGTGTGTGTATAGCTGAAGTGTGGGCATCGCTGTAAGGAGCTCTGTCATGCAGGAGTGTGTGACGAGAACTGCAACCAGAGAGTCAAAGTCAAGTGTCCATGCAAGAGGATCAAAAAGGTATATATATATACACACACACACACACACACTCAGATGAGTCTGAAGGCCCCTTCACATTACCTGGCATCGGCCCATCAGTCGATTGTGGCAGTATGATGATATCAGGATATTGTATTATACTTCACATTTTCTAAATGTCTGCAAATGGACTGGATATTAAAACACAATTTAACAGTTGTCTCATTTTTTTTGTCCCTTTTCTTCTTAAAAATACATTTTACAATAAATTCTCAGACCCTGTTGTGAGCCTTGTTGACGTATCCAGTATTTTTGCCATATTGCGCACTCTTACAGCTAGCTAATGTAGTGTAAACTTTGTGTCCTCGCCTGTCCTTTCTCCTACATTCCAGTGCGATATTAACTGTCTTGTTTCTGCGCAGCCGAAACACGAGAATGTTGTTTTTACTCATCTGCTGAGTTGGGTAATGAGTTTATGATTTGTCCACTTCTGTAATAAGGCTAATTATGTTTACCTGTAATTCAGGTACACAGATGTGCTGCTCTTATTGTCCTTCTTAGTTCCTGCTTTACCACACATTCCAGCGTTTCTTGTGTTTAGCAATCTCCCTCAAGCACACACACACACATGGTCTCATTATTCTCAGCACACACTCAGCTGTAAATTTGACTCATCTGACTGGAAAAGGCTTACAAAAACGTCTTTGCTGAAATGATTTAAAGATGTTCAGTGAAGAGCATTTCCAAACTGTAGACTTTTTAAAAAAAAAAGATATTTTTCTCTGATCTTTGTCAGAGCATCTAAAAGTATGCTGACTTCCTAGAGAGAGATTATGACTTCACTAGAAGAAAACTTCAAATGTTTGACCTCTTGGAAAGGACTCGGATTAGTCATCATGATTACCTTTAAAATAATGTGTTTGTGTGTTTGTGTGTGTAGGAGTTTTCATGTTCCCATGCCAGACGGGAGGAGAATCTGGTGGTGTGTGATGACACCTGTAAGGACCTACAGAGGAAATATGCTGAGGTCTCACTCACACACACGCACACATGCATATACTGTATATATAAATAACTGAGTTACAATCCCCATTTCCAGAAAAGTTGGGCTACTTTCTAAAAATGCAGTGAAAACTGAAATCTGTCATTTGCTAAATCACGTGAAGCTTTATTTAACAGATAAAAGGACAAAGAAAAGATTTTTCAGTGTGTTCTTTGATGAACTTAATTCTATTTGTTAAATATAAACACATTAAGAAATTGATGCCTGCAACACACTCACTGGTGTTTCCTCTTTACATAATACAGTTTTAGGTTGCATTTCTTGATGCAGCAGTGGACTGTGTTAAATGACAACCTTTTTCCAAACACCAAGTGCTCGATGGTCACTCACATTCAGCAGCAGGTTCTACCCTTGGGCTTTAGGGCTTCCCCTGACTCCCTGAACCTCTTCCTGATATTTCACCTTTTCACCTTTCATGATGGTGAAAGACCTAAATTCTGACATTATGGTTATGATTCTAGGTTTTCCATCCTCGCTTGTAAAGACTAAGCCTTTGGTGGATGCCCCTTTAATATTCAGTCTTGATGACCTCACCTGTTACCAGTTAAACTGCTAATTGTGGGACCTTCCAGTGTTACTTGTATAACATTTTCAGTCTTATAAAATTTCAATTGAATTAAGAAATGACAGATTGTGTTTTTGTTTTGTTTTTTTATTGCATTTTTAGAAAGTGTCCCAACGAAATGGGGGTTGTATAATTTAAAACGTAGACTAGGACTGAGTTTAACTTGATGCAGAATGAGAATGAATTGGCCTTTGATGACTGTGTTTGTGTATGTGTCTGAGGATAATTAGTTGCCATGGTGATGGGGTGTAAAATGTACTATTGTGTGTTCAGTTTTATGTCCTGCCACTGGGGGAACTAAAAATATGGGGCCATTAGTGCAACACATGTACAAAAGGCAGTAAACCCATAAAACTCACACTATAGCTAATGCTGAATACCAGAGTTCATTTTACACCCCCCCCACACACACACCCCTAATTTCTACTTTTCTCCCAGGAAAGTGTCTCAGATGGCTTTTGTGTGTGTGTGTGTGTGACAGGCCCGAGAAGCAGAGGAAAGAGCTATCAAAGAGGAAGAGATGAAGAAGCAGCAGGTCATTTTTTTCTACATAAAGATTAGTCTAATTTCTATCATTCTATCATTGTACTATGTTCTCATATCCACATGGATGTGTGTGTCAGGCCGAGCTGGAGGCCTTCGAGAAGCGGCAGAAAGGAAAGAGAAAGAAGAACAGACGCAACACAGAGGTGGAGACCGAGGAAGGGGTGTGGCTTAAATACAGGAAGTACCTCCTGGTGCCTGTTTGTGGCATCTTATTGGCTGTTGGAGCATTTTACCTGCTGCAGGCTAGTTAGAGCACTGGACCTGTGACCATCACTGAGACGCCACACACACACACACACCGTCTTGTATGCATGCATGTAGATTGTGTTTTGTATGTGTAAGCAGTGATTTTGCTATATGCCCACATTGTGTACAGAGACCAACATTTGTCCTCTGAGCTGATGTTTCATTGCAGGAGGTGAAACTTCATCAGATAACAGATAAACTTGTAAGTAATGTCATACATGAGTTGAGATGTGGCATTATATATCCTCATTCGTTTTAGCCACAGAATGGCTGCTAGTTACAGGAGTTATGGTATTGCATAAACCGAGAAGCTGCCGAGTCATGGCTCCTGATGAAGTGTGTGAAAAACCTCAAAGCCTTTCACCATTATCGCAGGGGAATATCTTTGGGAATCAAACTCAACACCACCTTACAGCTGTGTGTGACTGTGTGTGTCTGTGTGTATCAGGGTGTGTCTGTGTCAGTCTCATCAAATTTAATTTGAATACTTCTAACCCAGGCCTCTCTCAGTTAGATTTCATTTATCTCTATAATTATAAATGAACTCAGTTGTGTGATAATAGTGTTATAAAAAAAATGTAATGCTGAATCAGCAGTTTTCTGTTTCACTCTTCACTCTTGTTTAATTTGATCGAGGTCTAAGATTAAAACAAAAACATTTAAATGAAAAGAACTTAAACTGGCAGATTTTACAATGGAAGCATTTGAAAACACGAATAAAATTTTGTTTGATTACGTGATGTGAAATTTGCTTTCTGGTCTTTTAGACCTGATGTGTTTCTGTTCAGAGTCGGCACACTAACGATCTTTTCCCGACTCACTAAACTAGTATGTGATGCATTCTGATGTTTCTGCTGAACTCAGCAACTGAAGCGGTGAAGAACAATGAGCTCAAGCTCACTAGGTTACAACTTTTCATCTTTTTTGTTAATCTTTGCAAATGAAACTCGGCGTGACCAATAAGAGAGCAGGGGGTGTGTCCAGCCGTTAGTCCAGTTCTATACTTTAAGCTCATTTTGACCAACATGGAACAGATTCCGTTCCCATTTGTGCACCTAATTTTGAACCATTCTGGGCATTTTGACCCAAAATAATTTGGTGTGTACATACAGAGCATACAGAGGTCTGCTGACGAAACTGTAGACTGTAGTCAATCTGTTTCTCTGCAGACTTTGTTAACCCCTGTTATCCTTCAGTGGTCAGGACCCCCACAGATCAGGTATTATTTGGGTGGTGGATGATTGTCAGCACTGCAGTGACCCTGATGAGGTGATGGAGTGTTAGTGTGTGTTGTGCGGGTATGGTTGGATCAGAGACTGCAGTGCTGCTTAGGGTTTTAAACCCCTCAGTGTCACTGCTGGACTGAGAATAGTCCACCAACCAAAAATATCCAGCCAGCAGTGTTCTGTGGGCAGCATCCTGTGAGCACTGATGTAGGACTAGAGGATGATTAACACAAACTGTGCAGCATCAGATGAGTTACTGTCTCTGACTTTGTCTACAAGGTGGAGCAACTAGGTAGGTGTGATTGATAGAGTGAACAGTGTCTTAGTGGACACAGTGTTTAAATACTTCAGCAGCACTGCAGTGTCTGATCCAATTATACCAGCACAACACACACTAACACCACCACCATATCAGGGTCACTGCAGTGCTGACAATCATCCACCACCCAAATAACAGCTAGAAAGTTCACCTGTGGAGCTGATAAAAAGGACAAAGAGTGCAGATACAAGGGGGTGGTGGTAATGTTATAGCTGATCAGTGTATAATATGACAAATTAAGAAACTTCTTTGCTGACTCAGTGTTTCCTTTACACTCGTTTAGGCTACACGAACAATAGAATAAAAGCGTCTTACAGACCATTTACATGGCACGGAATAGTCTTCTACATCTTATTAGTAATATTAATCCTCATGACACTGTCATGATCCTGCATGATGAAATCTGATGTGCATTTTATAGCAGACTGAGTGATTAGTGTCTGGTGTCCGGGTCAGATTAAGCGATGAAGATCCTGAAACGATTTAACCTGCTATTAAAGAGCACGACTGCTGTCTGCTCATGTCAGAGATCAGCTGGCAGAAAGTGGGCTCCTGTAAACACACTTTTCACTGTGGGATGTGAGGAGATGTTTCAGTCTGTTAGCATGTTTTATTTCTGTAACTTTATCTCCCGGGTGTGTAAGTGTAGGTGAGTTCGCTCTCCTGCTGTTGGTGGGCTTTAGCCGAGCCAGAGCCACACTCAGGCACTTTAATGACACACTTCTTACACTCGTCTCGTGCCTTCAGGCGCGCAGGCACTAAATTGCGTCACCAGACGCCGATCGGTTTACAGAATTATTTCACAAGATGCCATTTTTATCACAGACACGATGTTAAAATGTAGCACAAACATGGGTGAGAATTAAAATGAGCTCGTTTTATAGACTATTTGTTAGACTAAAGTTTTTTTTCATGCTGATCCTCGGTGGGCGGGGCAGGCACGCGCAGGGAGGGTGGAGTTAACGGGGCCGTTATGAGCTCGAGGTAGGCGCGCGCCCCGTGTTTAATTAAGAAGGAATGTGTATGTGAGAGGAGAAAGAGAGAGAGAGAGAGAGGGAGAGCCAGGCAAGGCAGACAGCTCCTCTCCATCCACCTGTCCGCCCCTTCGCCGTTTTCCTTTTTCGTCCATCCTGCGCGTGTGCATGTCCTCCACGGAGAAGCTGCGCGCGCTCAGCCTGGAGGAGCCGCGCGAGCACACCGCGGTAAGCACGCACTAAACTCCTTATCACCGGACCAGAGTTTCTCTCTCTCTCTCTCTCTCTCTCTCTCTCTCTTTGTGCGTCTGTTTTATAATGTAATAATGATATTGATCCAGATTTACAGATCGTTTAGAAGAAGGGGTTAATTAGCTAGAAATACATAACTAAGTACCGCGTGCGCGCGAACACATCTCCACACGGGTTAGACTGGGCGCAGAGAGCGCGTGCCCGGTGCGCCGTGTTCTTGAAAGCAGGAGCTGCTTTTCTGTTGTGTTTGTTTAATAGAAGCCCTGGCGTGGACAGACTACTGCATATTCCTTTAAAAAACTCCAGTACACCCTCTCAGAACAAAGCGGGACTAAACGGTACTTATTCTGCTGGCTACCATCAGTGGAACCATCAAGCCTACCTTATCTACTTCTCTTTAAAACTTAAAACACACTGAAAGATAATGACCATTTATGTCATTTCAATCATTTTAAATGCACAGTGGATGCACCTGTTTTCAATGTCCCCTTGATGGTAGAACCCCAAGACTAGGAAAGGTACTTTATCTTTTCAGTGGACTCTCAGAAAACAGCTTCCTCTGTGGTTCTTTGGATTTGGATGGTTCCTGGTCAAACAATCAGAACAAAAGAAAACAGATACGGATGTAGGATAACCTAAAAAAAAAAAAAAAGAGTTTACTTGGTGTACTTTATGCGTACTTTAACAATTTTGTATTGTATATGTAACTGGAACTAAAGACAAATTGATTTCCAGTAAAATCTACCTGATTGAAACGTTTAAACAGTACACAGATAAACTAAATACAGCTGAATTGATATAAACGTGTTCTGTTTGTAATTACAATCTCCTGATCTATGAGGGTGAGTCGGAAATTATCCGCAAAGTAAACGGCAGAGTATGGATGAGAAGCATCAATCAAAAAAAGTTTAAAAGTCAGCCATCAGCTGGAAAATTGGTGCTTACAGATTTCTGGGATTCTCAAGGGCCAGTATTGGAACTTTATCAGAGAAAAGGTTCAACAATCAACAGTTTACATTGCAGAAAGATGCTCACTGAAGAGCCAAAGCCTAAAATTCTGACAAAATTCGGACGCAAATGACCGCTATCGAAGAGCATTGTGTTATTGCATGACAATGCACATCTGCACACCGCTCACCATACTCTCCACACTCTCCCAAATTGTTTTGAGTTGTTAAAGCATCCTCCCTGTAGTCCTGATCTTGCCCCAAGCCCCACAAGGACAAAGATTCAGGGCTGATGAAGAGGTGAAGACAGCGGTGCATTCGTGGCTCGCAGCTCAGCCTAAAATGTTTTTAATGAAGGATTATGAAAACTAGTTGACAGTTGGACAAAGTGTATTGAAAACCTGGGAGATTATGTCGAAAAATGATTGTCTTTGTGTTTTCTGAAAGTTGATGAACATAAATTCTAAAGCCTGAGTGCAGGTAATTTTTGACTGACCCTCATATTTCCTCTAATTAGATCACATGTATGACCTACAGCAGTAAAAATACTTAAGTGTGCCAAGATTATTATTATTATTATTATTATTATTATTATTATTATAAATGGATAATTAGGGCTCATAATGCAGAGGTGGTATTTTAGTATAATTCATATGAAGCAAGCATGTTAGAGTTTGAAGTCATGCAGGTTTTTAAATCCAGGCAAAGCTGTAAAAATGTTTTTCTCTTAAAATGAAGAACTCACAATAAGAAGAAATATATCACTCTTCCCTCATCTATTTTTCCTTGAGTTACTAGTAATTGTTTTAGCCACAGTGTTTTCATGGTACAATGCCGGGTTTCCTCAGCAGATACAGTGGCATGTTATTGCTGTTTGTGTCCTAATTGAGTTCAGTTTACAATCCGGCCAAGTTTTAGAGCAGCTGGAAGAGAAGGTGAAGAGAACACACACAGAGTGTGGAGAATGTGCTCTCTTACATGACCTCAGGAGAGGGAAAACTTACAGAAGAATAGAAAAAATAAACTCAGTGTTTCTCATGAGGACATGTAGTACCCAGAAAAGTAGTCTACCTGGGTGTGTGCACATATTTGTACAGTCAAGGAAAAGGGACCTCAAACTACAGTTTAAACGTTATTCTTCTTTAATATAAATGATTAATTATTGTAAAGAACCGGTGAAACAATTCAGGAGCGTCTAAATTTTATTGCTACTATAGTACATATATTACACTTTACCTTCACTGTAACATCACTGCAATGTCACTCTACCTTCACTGTAACATCACTGCAATGTCACTCTACCTTCACTGTAA
>JAOVVG010000018.1:14519869-14534228 GCA_028566375.1 Leptodoras nelsoni
CATCACGTTGTGACCTGGCCACTATCCTGCAAGAAGAATGGCTTAAAATCCCTCTGACCACTGTGCAGGACTTGTATTGGTCACAAAAGGAGGCCCTACACCATACTAATAAATTATTGTGGTCTAAAACGACAGGTGTTTCAGTTTCATTGTCTAACCCCTGTATTTTACTGTTTAAAGATAAAGTTTTCAATATTTTTACTTTTCTTAACTTTAAGGTAAGAATAAGATATTTTTCTGCTTCAGTTGGTTACAGCTAGTCATCTCTAATGCTTCTCCTCAGCGTTACCAGGTTAATAAATGTGTAATGAGTAACTTATTCATTGTGACTAATTGTGAGAACTTCTTCTGTGCACAGCCCTCTTCAGGTCACCCCGCAGATTTTCAATTGGATTTAGGTCTGGGTTCTGGCTGGGCAAGGAAAATAATTTAATTAAAATTTCAGTCACCGTCGAATATCAACAATTATAATCTCAAATCTGAACTTGTGGTTCTAGTTCTGTCAGGGATTCCTTTACTGGATAAAAAACACACTCCAACTCAAATTACAATAAAATATATTATTTTGTTAACTAAATAGAAATTATATTGACTAATAAAATTTAGGAAAGAAAAAAAAGCTAGATTACTGAAGGACTCAGATTGAACACGGGAATGGCTTATGAAAGATGATATGAACTAATTTGCAAATGTGATGTACACTACGTAGTTAACTAATTTAAATTTGAATTGAAAACCAGTATGGAAACCAAAACATGTACTAATACTGTATATGAACAGAAGGGAGGCCTTACTCTTGTTCTGTGAGGAGACACGATGGCTTCACACTGGATTCAAAGTTCCTGCATGGAGCAGTGATATGCATGTTGCTATGGCACAGCTACGAAATCAGAGACAAATCTGCCAACACCAGTGGCATCCTTCCAGTCCAAAGAGATGAGAGAACATTGCATATTCTTGTAGAAGCTTAAGCAGATCAAGAGTCGAAGGTCCAGAAGTTCTGCACATCGCTTACTCATGCAGGCTTTGATGTCTGTCCTTGAGCTTGACGATATGCGTGGGGAATCAGGAATCAAAAATGCTGGTGTAGTGTCTGGCCTTCAGTCTTCCTTTAGAAATGGACCCACAGAGGGTCCAATAGGCTCTGTGGAGAAGACAGAGCAGGGGTTTTGTGCTTTTCTGAGTCTGGGGGCCCTTCGGAAGTAAGCCACATATAGTTTTGATTTCAAACAAAGGAATCTATACGTTGAGGGGGTTTCGAGTCCTCTCTCTATAAGTAACCCAATGCCCCCCTTTTCTTCAGAGTGCGAATTTGGCTTCTCCATGCTCTCCAGGCACTCCAGGGGCTTCTAATTGATACTTGTCTGATTCTGTTATTATTTGATATTTGTATTAATAAATTCCTTTACAAAGAAGAAGACAGAATCAGCAGAGATTCTTTACCTCAAATTCTTTGCATCATCACTGATAAAAGATACCACACTGGCCAGGCAAAACTGACTCCAGGATTCTTCAAACATGGCAAATAGGGTAAACTATTCCATGATGATAGATGCACATGATGTTTCAGCCAGTGAATTAACACTATAAATGGTGAGCAGACAATAAAACATACAAAAGAAAACAACTCTACAGATGCTTAAAAATAAACACATAATAACAAACAAACTGCAGTTACAAATGATGAGAAGCTTTGTCTGAAACCATTTGGCTCAACATTAAGTTTCTTCAGGATGTCGCTTTCTTGGTTTCTTCTCAGCTGCTTACAGGCTGACCTGAACTGCACTTTCCTTACTGTTGCTCTTGACTCAACACGTTTGTGTGTGTTAAATTAGTTTTAAGGAGTCATTAAGGGGTGTGGTTTTAAGATGGGGGAGATAAAATTCGGTCTGAATACAGAATGTTTTTTTTATTATTCTGTGAATCATTCTAAACAATTTGCATTATTTTTCTTAGATGTGGATAATGCAATATGACACAGAACAAGAAAAACACCAAAGAAAATCAAAACATAGATTATATTGTAAATATATTGATTATTAAGAAAACATGATAAAACAAGATTCAGCACTGCTACCTCCACTATGACCACTGAATCAAAATAGAAGATTTATAAAGAAAGTATATACCGGTTACTACATTCTTAAACATAGCATCGATTAAATGAGTACCTATAAGATATAAGCTACATTATATTATAATGTATTATACAGTTAATAAGTTCACTGGGGGTTTTAATAATATGTCTGTGTCATTCTTTGGTCAAGATATAATGTAGATGAAATGACACACCTTGCTTGTCAACCTACCCACACTAGCTCTTTCAAAATGTTTGGTTTGTCTGTTTCTTTAAATAATAATGAGTTGAATCTTGACAGCTAGACTATAATCACTGCCTGATGTTTGAGGAGTGCTGAGCTTAATTACTTTTGTGGATGTATGGTGGACAAGATGGTGGTGGGTGGAATTGGCCTTGTTTTGCCTACTGGAGGAATATTACTGGAGGAAAACTGCCTTTATTTTTAGAAAAAACTACCAATTTTATTTAAAAACAAACAACTAATAGAGTCAGAAGTTTTTGTTTTGGTTACTGAGGTTATGGTTAGGGTTAGAATTAGAGGCAGCACAGCATTAATTATAGCTGCATTAAAAATTATGTCACTGGAATTTCCTCACAAGAATAATAAGACAAACGTGTGTATGTATCATCAGTCTCTGAGTCACGCTGGTACAGTCTGTGTGTCACTGAATGTCCCTCTCAAAAGCTTTGCTGCCTCAAACATTGTTTTCCAAGTGCACACTTAAGATTTTAATTTCAGAGGGATGTTTGTAGTTACAGAGTCAGAAAGTTGTCTTTTCATCACTGAGGTTAAGGTTAGGGTTAATGTTAGGGTTAGGAGTAGCATAAATTAGCTGTGTTAATAATTATGCCAATGCTACGTCCTCACACGAATAACAAGACAAAACTCTGTGTGTGTGTGTGTGCGTGCCTTGTTTTTATATCTTTGTGAGGAACAATTGTCCCTGCAAGGATAAGAATATCTGATATTTTTGAGAATATCGGACATTTTGTTCCCCATAAGGGAAGTGTTTTTTGTTGTAGTTTTTAGGGTTAGGCATTAATTATACTGCCATAATAATTGTGTCCTCACAAGTATAGCCATAACAATGTGCGTGTGTGTGTGTGTGTGTGTACATGTACATTTTGCATAACCTTATTGTCTCAGGGTGGTAATAAAGGGTGTTCACTAATACAAGTTTAAAGAACACCTGTGCTGATGTGTGATTAGTTCTTACATGCTGAACATGTGCGTGCATGTTTTTAATGGTTTGTGAGAATTAATGATAATTATAGTCCCTATAATAATAGTAATACATGACAATATGCTTGTGTGAGTGAGTATGTGTGTTCTGGAAAAAATTTGACACTTTTTTCAAATGAGGAAGTAACAGAAGCATCACGCCTGATTTATACACCTATATTTATCTCTCTTTCACGCACACACACACAAACACACTTGCCTCTTTTAGCTCACCTCTGAAGTTCAAAGATCATTCAGAGATCAGAGTGAGTGCGAAGTGGAAACTGCTGGCGTGTGTGAAATCTGCCAAAGTGTTTAAGGAAAGAGTTTTGTAGCTGCAGAGCTGCACTGAAACCTGAGTGAGTAACACATCCGAGTGTGTTAATGTGAGTCTATTAATATGTACGTGTGTTAATGAGTGAGTGAGTGTGTGGGTTACTGTGTCTGTGCAACTGTTTGTGCTAATATGTGTGTTAGTGTGACAGTGTTAACCTGAGTGTGTTAATGTCTCTGCTGCTGTTTGTGCTAATCTGAGTTTGTTCATCTGTGAGTCTTATCTGTGCTAATATCTCTGAATCTCTCTGGTTTTAATATATGTTTGTTAAACTGACTGTTAATCTTAATCTGTCCGTGTTAACCTGTGGGTGTTAATATGTCTGTGCATGTTAGCTTCTTTGTTTTAATATGTGTCTATATCTGTGTGTTAATATATTTGTTAATCTCTGTGTGTTAATCTGAGTGGGTTATGTGCCAGTGCTACAATCTGTATTAATCTTTGTGTGTTTCACTGTGTGCTAGGTTAAAGATGTCTTCCACAGTTTCAGGATGCTGCAGCCGAATTCGCTCCTGCCCCAAACCACAAGGCTTTTTTGCCTCAGTCATCACAAAAGGTGTGTGTGTGTGTGTGTTTGTGTATCACGCTGTTTACAGGCTGTTATTGAACTAAAGGCAAACTGTAAACACCAGAACAAAGTGTGAATGTGTCTCATTAAAACAGAGCTAATTACATAATCTCTTACTATCTCTCTCTCACACACACAGTAATAATCGTCACTACATCCATTCTCCCTGACAGAGTAAGACTTCACAGCACTGCGAATCTTATTAATCTCTCTATAAAGCTGCTCCTCTCTAACCCTACTATACCTATCTGTCTCACTTATAATATACGTCTGTCTTTCATGCTTTCTCTTCATCTCTATCCATTATTTAATCAAAGGACAGCTCATAGTATATTCAATTTGTGCCTCTGTGTGTGTGAGTGTGTAGGTCTGCTGGCTGTGCTGCTGTTCGGTGTTTGTTGGGCGGTGTTGGGGAAGGAGTGTGAGCCTGGACACAACATATTTGGTTTGGTGATTCTGTTCCTAAGTGCAGTGTGTGGAGGGAAATTGGTGGGAGCAATTACACTGCCAAACCTGCCGCCTATACCACCACTGCTGGGTAACACACGCACACACACCATTTCAACTTTGAGAAAGAGAGAGAGAGAGAGAGAGAGAGAGAGAGAGAGAGAAAGATAAATTAGAACAGGATGTTGTAACCAAATATGCAGAATAAAATGGTACATCACTAAATCCACTGTGATAGTTCATGACAACAGGAAACAATGACCATATAAGGAAATTGGTGGCTAGAGCATGTAGAGTATATTGGGTCAACCAAATCAGTTTAATATTAATCAGCTTTCCTGTAGTGTGTAACAAAATGTATTTTTGTGTAACACTGTGTGTAACACTCTGTGTGTGTGGGGGTTTTAGGCATGCTGCTGATGGGTTTTGTACTGCGCAATGTCCCATACGTGAATGATGCCGTGTTTATCGATCAAAAATGGTCTTCGTCATTGCGCAGCATCGCTCTTGCCATCATCCTCACCCGTGCTGGGCTTGGCCTGGACCCTGCTGTATGTGTGTGCTTGTGTGTTTTATTTTTAATTTTTATTTGAAATTCATGATTTTGCAAACCTTGAGTATGGTGTGTATATTGTGTGTGTGTGTGTGTGTGTGTGTGTGTATGTGTGTGTGTAGGCTCTGAGAAAGTTGAAGGCTGTGTGTCTGAGGGTAGCTGTGGTACCCTGCATTGTTGAAGCCTGTACTGTTGCTGTGGTGTCTCACTTCCTCATGGGCCTGCCATGGATTTGGAGCTTTATTCTAGGGTAGTGCACACACATCTCACACACACACACACACACACATGTATTATAAATGTGTCACATGTAAGGGGGCTTGCCTTACACTAGGGGGCTGCAGCGGCATTGTGCTTGTGCTGGTAGGAACTCCCAGCAAACTTAGAGCTAATTAAGGGTTGACAAGAGACACCTGCTAGCCAGCTTATTTAAAGGGGTCATTAGCCTGAGGTAATTTGTTAGGGCTTTGATTGTTTGACCTGACATTGTGAGTTTATGAGAATCAACAGGAGAAACTGTCCAGTGTTTGTGTTCACTGATTAGGTTTGTACCCTACCTACTGTGGCAGGCATCGGTATATTTCCCTCTTCCCCTTAGAGGAGGAATTTCCCCTAGGGGCTAGTGTTTACAGTTAGCCACTTGGGACCCGGAAGGTCTACACTTCACTTCCGGGTTTCCTCACCCTTGTTTATAACCTTGTTTTCATATTCCTTTTTCTTTGTTTTCAAGGGGCGCCTTAGACTTAGACCGCCTACAAGCGTGTAGCTATGCAGTCCCATTCTTTCTCCCTGCACTTTTGAATTAAAAATATAGAGAGAGAACAATTGAGAGAACGAGAGAACCCCCTCTCGACCCCCCTAACATCACATTTGTGTAATATTTGTAATGATTAACAATTCATGCACTTTGTGTGTGTCTGTGTATGTGCATGCAGATTTGTGTTATCTGCTGTCTCACCTGCAGTCGTCGTTCCCTCCATGCTGCTCCTGCAGGCTGAGGGTTTTGGGGTTCAGAAGGGAATACCGTCACTCCTTATGGCATCAGGAAGTTTTGATGATATCCTCGCTATTACTGGATTCACCACCTGCCTCGGGATGGCATTCAGCTCAGGTAACACACACAATCTTCAAACTTATGCACATTCTTCAAGCCCTGTACTTGGGAGAGAACAGCACTGATGCCTTTGTCAATGAAGTGTCAGTGTCCACCACAAATTCACCTTCTAGGGAATGCTTACACTGGTGCACTACGAAGGCTCTCTTGAATCAACTTGAAAACATGATCAGTGGCTTTGTCCTATTTAAAATCCATGCCTTTCATTGTCAAGTTGTGCAGGGAGACAGCAATCTGTGAAGGGTTGTTGGAGAATTACAAAGTTGCATTACCATGAATTGCCATAAACTAGTGTCCAGTGTGAAAGCTGTCTTCTCTTCCACCTCCCGGGCTAGCGCCACTTGCCAATAGCTGCTCCGTAAGTTGGCATTCAGATAGGAACCTTCCTCTTCTCAATGCTGCTGGCACAGTCCTGCTCAGGCAGAACCACCAGCTCTGCTGCTTTCTCAGGTACGACCAGCTCTGCCACCACTTGTGCGCAGCTCCGCTGCCTAGCAGCAACAAATCACAAAAGCAACAGTATTCTTCAGTGGGCTTTACTGTATTTGCCATTTGTTCTTACAGAAATTTGTCTGTACAGAAAAGAAAAAGACATTAGAATCAATTACTGGGTAGGTCTTAAGCTGAAATGATAACTGGGGTTTTACTAGCTTGAGAACTTGATGAATTGCAAAATACACTGATCAGCCATAATATTAAAACCACTTCCTTGTATCTATACTCTTTGTCAATTTTATCAGCTCCAGTGACCATACAGGTGCACTTTGTAGTTTTACAGATAGGGACTGTAGTCCATCTGTTTTTCTGCAGACTTTGTTAGCCCACTTTTATGCTGTTCTTCAAGGACAAGTCCTTCAAAGGACCATCACAGAGCAGGAATTATTTGGGTGGTGGATGATATTCAGCACTGCAGTGACCTTGATGTGGTAGTGGTGTGTTAGGGCGTGTTGTGCTGATATGATTGGATCAGACCCTGCAATGCTGCTGAAGTTTTTAAACCCTTCAGTGTCACTGCTGGACTGAGAATAATCCACTAACCAAAAATATCCAGCCAACAGTGTCCTGTGGGTAGCATCCTGTTACCACTTATGAAGGACTATAGGATGACTAACACAAACTGTGCAGCAACAGATGTGTTACTGTCTCTGACTTTATGTCTACAAGGTGGAGCAACTAGGTAGGTTTGCTTAACAGAGTGGAAAGTTAGTGGACACAGTGTTTAGAAACTTCAGCAGTACTGCAGTGTCTGATCCAATCATACTAATCAAAGTAGCAGAAGTGATTTAGCTGGCTGAGCTTTTACCAGAAGTATATCAGCACCACTGTGTCCATATAGTTAATAAAATTCTTGGGTGATTAACTCATTAGCTTTAGCAATATGTTTACCTAGTCTTGTGGAAGAGTCCGGTCATGCACACTGAGTGCACGTGCAGAGTGTGTGCATAGGTAAGTGTGTAGCTAGACAGACAGGTGGAGTATCCAATCATTTTATTCAGTCCAATTAAATTGATTGGATATTCTACCTGCCTGCCTACTGGTTTTTAACAGTCCTGCAAATGCCACAGATAGTGGATGATTTCTGTGCCAGAAGATTTATTTAATTTATTGATTGTTGTCAGGATGTAAAAATGATTCTAGAAAAAAATTGCATACCCAACTTTTAATTGTTTGAGTCAGTTAACTTTGAGCATTGAGTCTTCAGACTGTTTGATCAGTGAGTGAACTCTTAACACCCAGTGATTTCTGAAAGTTAACACCAAGTTGAGTTGTTTGTCTAAGCACTGAATAAGATGGCAGTGAACACTTTTTTCACTGTTTTGGAACACTGAGCTGATGTGGGATTTGTGGAAGCTGGCTCCAAAGACATTGTAAACAATAAATCATTTATGATTTATTATTTATGACTATTGAGTTGTTTGGGAGAGATGGCTCAGAACTCTCTGTCTTTGGTGTGAACCAACATCAGCAACTACAAACCAGTATCCATACTCTCTTTCCTCTCAAAAATTCTTGAACATGCTGTCTGCAATCAGTTGTTCTTCTTGCTCTCCCAGAACCAACTTCAGCACCCAAACCAGTCTGGTTTCAAACTGGCACATTCCACTGAAACTGCACTCATCGCAGTGACAGGGAAGCTCCATGCCATGCAATCAGGTGGGCTGTAATCAGTCCTGGTTCTTCTTGACCTCAACACTGCCTTTGACACAGTCAACCATGACATGCTTTTGTTCATCCTTTCAAATCTTGGCATCAATGGCTCTGCATGGAAGTGGTTCAAGTCCTACCTGGAAGGGCGCTCCTACCAGGTAACATGGAGCAAACTCTCCACTGATGTCTCACAAGGCTCAGTGCTCTTCTATTTTCACTATACACTTGCTCACTGGGAGATGTCATCTATTTACTTGGCTTCTGCTACCATTGTTATACCGATGATATTTTATATTTTATTGATATTTCCATTGCTTAATGGATGGCAGCCCACCACCTCAATCCAAGCAAAACAGAGCTGCTTTACATCCTGAGAGCTGCAAGTCTTCATTATGATCTCTCAATTTCCTTTGAGAACACCATGTCATCTCTCTTTCACAGCTCATGTTGCTAACCATGTCATGCAGATTTCTCCTTTACAACATTCAAAGAATTTTCCATATTTCTCTCAAGGGAGGCCACCCAGGTACAGTACTTGTTCAGTCTCTTGTCATCTCAAGTCTTGACTACTGCAACTCCCTTCTGACTGGCCTTCCTCTGCGTGCCATCAGGCCTCTGCAACTGATCCAGAATGCTGCAGCTCGACTTGTATTCAACCTTCCCAAGTTCAGCCATGTCATGCCGCTGTTGCGCACCCTTCACTGGCTTCCTGTAGCAGCTCGCATCAGATATAAAACCCTGATGCTGACCTACAAACGGTCCAGCCCCTCCATACCTGATGGCAATGGTCAAAGCTCAATGCATACCCAGAGCCCTTCATGCCTCAAGTACAGCTCGACTCGACCCACCGTCATCCAGGAAACATGGGAGGGAAGCATCCAGACTTTTCTTTGTCCTGGCACCAAGGGGGTGGAATGAACTCCCCCTGATAGTCCTAACAGTGGAGTGGCTTGCTATCTTCAAATACCAACTGAAGACCTCTTTTGAGAACACTTGAATGAGCACTAACTCAAAGCTGTTACCACACTTATAGCAGTTATATTCCCTATGTCTTTTTCTTCACTGGTTTTGTGTAGTTTAGGAATACTTGGGTTTTGGGACTTTTACTTGTAATGTTTATCAGGTAGTGTACAGCTAAATTCTAGCATTATCATAGCTCAAATTAGCTTGAATTCAGGTCTACCAGCCTTAGCTTTGGATATTCCAAGTTAATGACTAAGCACTCTTGTAAGTCGCTCTGGATAAGAGCATCTACTAAATGGCATAAATGTAAATGTAAATGTGAAGCAACTCTTAATGCTGCCACTTTCTGTGTGTGTGTGTGTGTATACACTGCAGGCTCCACATGGCTCAATTTGGCAAAGGGACTGTTGGAAGTGGTGGTTGGAATTTTAGCAGGAGGGATTTTGGGTGTCCTCCTCCATTTCTTCCCTAGTGAAGATCAGGTAACACACACATACAGCTGTGTCTTGTTATACTTGTGAGGATCTTTCATTGACATTATTATTAATGCAGTGAATTAATGCTATGCCTAACTTTAACCTTAACCTTAACCTCAGTATGAAAAGGCAACTGCAAAAACTAAAACAAAAAAAACACTTTCAAAAATATCAGATGTTCCTATCCTTGTGGTCCCAACAAAGATATAACAACAGGTCACAACACACATAGTCAGGTTAAATGTTCAGTATCCTGGGCTCTGATTGGCTGAACACAGTAACAAAGATGGAGATTTATTGCATTCTAGTGTAGACTGGAGTATACTAAGACTTCATTACAGGCTCAAGTTCTGTATCACACTAATACCTGTAAACTAATAGCTGTAATGAAATCACTGTTGAGTGTCTTACTGAGTTAATGTGCCTATTAACTTTTTGACCATGTTTAGGTTGATCTGGTGTTGTGGCGCTCCTGTATGTTGTTGGGTTTGTCTGTGTTCTGTGTGTTTGTGAGTCATGTTGCCAACCTGGGTGGGGCCGGAGGTTTGAGCACACTGGTCCTTTCCTTCATCGCTGGAATCAGTTGGGACAAAAAAAAGGTGAGCATGGAATGAAAAAAAAAAAAGTCAAATAAGTTCCCTAAATGTGGGGACCTGTCAATGGAGTTAGATATATTAAATAAAGGAAAAGAACTAATTATTCCATAAAATAAGGTACTAGATATAACCATTGGGTTATAAGAATGGTTGGCAGATGAATTGTTGGCTAGATGAAAGCAACACAAAATAAGAGTTTAAATATAGCTAGTCTTTTTAAATATAGCTGAGTCTATTTAAGGTCACATTGTAACAATGGTGTGTGTGTGTGTGTGTGTGTTTTACCAGGCCCCGGTAGCCGGTGTTGTTGGGAGGTTTTGGGATGTTTTTCAGCCACTTCTCTTTGGACTGATTGGAGCTGAAATTACAATTACAGCACTCAGTGCTAACACTGTGGGTTAGTGTGTACTGTACTACCATACTACATCCTTACACTGTGGGTTACTAGTGTACATTGGACTACCATTCTTCACACTTGTACCATGGGTTAGTGTATATTATAGTGCCATATTACACAAATACTCTGTGGGTTGATGCATACTATACAACTGTACTGCACACTTGTACTCTGAGGTAGTGTATACTATACTACTGTTCTGCCTACTTAAACTGTGGGTTAGTGTATACTATATTGCCATACTGCACACATACACTGTGGCTTGGTATGTACTATACACTCCTGATCAAAATCTTAAGACCAGTTAAAATGTCCAGTTTTTGCGGATCTTAAGTAGAGCTTCACAATGCTAAAAGAAGAAATAGGAGCAAGTGACAAAAGATTTTGAGCAGCCAATTTATAGAAAACAGCAATTTAACTGAAAAAGCTGTTCATCAGCTGATCAAAATTGAAGACCACAGCTAAACAAAATCAAACCCCCTTCAAAACAGAAATCCAACACAATCCTACCACGTTCAAAGTCAGTGAGCTTTTTTACTTTTGCCATCAGGAGGTCTTGACAGTGTGAATACTTGACAGAAAATGACAAGGAATTCAAATTTTTGTGCAGCTTTTGGCTTTTAAACGCTGTGGTCCTAAACCTTTGATCAGCTGAAAAAAGAAAGTTTGAGTGTAAATGCAGTTTTCAATAAACTGGCTGTTTTTGTCTCTTGCACCAATTTGGCTTTTTGCCTTGTGAAGCTTTACTTAGAACCTTCTTAAGATCCAATAGTGTAAAATAAAAAGTCTTGCAATTTTTTAACTGGTCTTACAATTTTGATCAGGAGTATACTTCTTAACTGTGGGTTACTGTGTACTATAATACTTTACTACACCCTTGCACCTGTGGGTTAGTGTATAATATACTACCATACTACATGCATACACTGTGGGTTAGTATGTACTATATTACCATAATACACACTTAAACTGTGGGTTAGTCATACTACACTAACACACTGCATATTTACATTATGGGCATTACATTATACATTACAGCTTACAGCTTTACATGCTAGACACAGTCCTCATACTCTTGGTTACACTTACTGACAGTGTATGTGCACGACCATTCTAAAACTTCTCTTTTACACTGTCTTACTACATATGATACTAACATAGTTCCCACTCAGCCCTTACTTTTTGGGTTTGTGCATACTCTACTTGCTTGCTTATGGTTCATCAAGTTTGATGATGACTTTGACTTCTGTCTTTTATTGGTTATTTATTTGATTGGCTGAGTAGTCCTTTCCTGGACTCACAGGATCTATTGCAGGTGGGACATGTTTATGTGGTGGCAACAATCATGGGTATGTTCTTTCTGACTCTCCTTTGCTGCCTCCTGGCTGTCCTTTCCCCCTCTAGCATACAGGTTCCATCAAGGCACAAAATCTTCACCAGGTGTTACAGTTAGTAGCAACATCCTCCAGATCCTCGAGTCTGACTTTGCAATTCCTTCGTCTTTACCTGGTTCTTGTAGTGCTTCCTCTGTTCTCCAGCTGCACATCATTCATGATGTAGCTATCCATATAGCACTCTCTAAGGTAGCCAATTTGGGGGCATCCTTAACAGATGCTTCAGCCATCACTGGTGCTGGGTGATCATAACCTCAATACTTTAAAATGATGTACCTGATTATGCCAGGTAATTCCCAGGATGCGCTGAAGGCAGTGTGTGTGGAAGTGCTCCAGAGACTTGGCATGATAGCTGTACTTCCATACTACATCCTTACACTTAGGCTTAGTGCATACTATAGTACCATAGTCCACACTTAAACTGTGGCATTGTCATACTACACTAACATACCCTATGCATAACATAAGTTACATCCATGTGGTAAGGAGGCATCCAAGCTTCACAGCTATAGATAACAGTTGTGATACATTTAGCTTGGTAGATGCAAACCTTTGTATGTAGATATAAATTCTTGCTTTAAAAGACCTGGCATCAGTGACTCCCAAAGGCAGTTAAGCTTGTTTAATTTGGTTCTGTATTTCTGAGGTTGCTGATATTAAAGAGGTTGCTGTGTAGCCTGATGTCCACTGCCACACTGCTGCTGTCCTCAATCTCCATGTAGAGAAGCGGGCTGACACATAGAAGGAATATGATAAGAGAACAGGTTCTAGCAGACACCTCTGCCATACCCCTGTATGTACAGGGAAAGGGAAAGTCTCTTGTCCTCCTGTGGTCTGTGATCACCCAAGCAGTAATTCCAACATGAAATTGGCAGAGGATGTTGACAAATTTGAAGGGGCAGCCAAACCCAATGAAGACACCCCACAAAGGCTCTCATTGGACAGTGTCATAGGCATTTACTGAGTTAGTGTTTATTATATTACATATCTAATCCTCACTTCTGTCTCTTTCTCTCTGTCCATCTCTGTGCAGGTTTAGGAACAGCTGCTCTTTGTGTTGGTGTTGTCGTTCGGGTGTGCGTGACATTCACCGTTGTTCTGTTTGCTGGTTTTAACCTGAAGGAGAAAATTTTCATTTCTCTTGCATGGTTACCTAAAGCTACAGTGCAGGTGTGTGTGTTTCTTTACATGTTGTTGTATATGATATCCTGTATGTTTCATAATATGTGTGTGCTTATGTATCCTTCAGGCAGCCATAGGTTCCACAGCCCTGGACATGGCACGTAGCCTCGGAGATGAGCAGCTGGAGCGTTATGGCATGGATGTGCTAACGGTGGCCGTGTTAGCCATCATGATTACTGCTCCTATTGGCGCACTTGCTATTGGATTAGCTGGACCCAAACTGCTACAGAAATACACTGAGATAGAGGAGACAAACACACGAGGTAATATACACAGACACACCGACACACACACGTGCACATATTCTTCTTCCCAGGTTTACACTCACAAACTCACAATTTCATTATTAATAGTAACTAATGGAGTTTCTTTCTTTTAACAACAGATAAAGATGGAGATGTCTCACCTCCAGAACTACACACTCAAACACCTCAGGCTGTGGAGAGCAAACTATAAACACACACAATTCAGGTGTGATTCCATAACTTCAAATTCAACTTTCCATTTTTTTGACTCTGCATTTGTTTCAGCTTTACTCTCTGCTCTATTCATATGTATTTTGTAAAATTAGATAAAAATTATTTATTAAAATGTAAGTCTAATGTCATTTTATGTAGGCAGATTGAAGATTAAGAAAATAAAGACATGCTGAGCTGTTGGATAAGTGTGGAAGTGTGTGCACTGCTCTGTGTTTCACTTTTGCTCATGCCAGCTCATCCATAGGTCAGATATCTATCCACCCATCCATCCATCCATCCATCCTCTTTGGAATTTCAGTATAAGATTCAGACAGACTTGGACACCTAGTGGCAGTGTAGCTCAGTGGTTAAGACGTTGGACTACTGACCCAAAGGTTGAGAGTTCAAATCCCACCACAGCCAAGCT
>JAOVVG010000018.1:14728360-14738830 GCA_028566375.1 Leptodoras nelsoni
CGCCCTATGTGGCCGGCTAGGCACCGGCCCCCCCGTGACCCTGAAAAGGAATAAGCGGCCAAGAAGATGAATGAATGAATGATTTACACAGCAGATGGTTGGCCAGCAGATGTCTCCAGTGTGTACACTGTTGATCCAATTATAGTTTAAACTTAAAAATGTCTGGTGCAACAGGTTTAATTTTTCTGAAAAAACATCTCACCAAGTTCAACAACAGGGAATCAGTATTTTCTGAATCTAATGTTTTAGGCTATTTCTAAATATGAAAATCTCTCCAAAGGCTATCCTGGGAACACAAACATGGGACACCAGTCCATCACTGTATCTTTCAAATTGTGAAATGGGATGTAAGATATTATAACCAACCATTAATAACACTCTTCTGTTTCCTAATAGGATTTAATGTGTTTCTGGTGGTTTGTAGTGGTAGTTTAATAGAACATATTCATGATGCCTTATCTAATTCTATTCTGAAGGTAAACAGCTTCTCATTAAAATCCCCAATGTAACTTATTAAACCAGTTCCCACTAGGTGATATGCTGATAAAAAAAAAAAAATCACAAAATGCTGAACCTATCAGATACTGAACTATTCTCACGTGCCTGGTGATCCTAAAACAAATCAAACCCAGACACTAATTCAGACTTTTAAAGTGTGGGTGCAGAAGCCACACACTACTGAAAGTCATGATTCATTGATTAGATCCATTGATTAAACAGGCGGACAAGCACCCACACCGGCTCTTTGTGGATAAGACTGGACACCAGTCACCTATTCGTCACCTATTTGGTGTCAAAAAATTTTGTGAACGCTACGATGACGTGTAAAACAGCCGCCCCGCCCCTTCCCCGCCCCCAATAACCCTACTCAAGTTTGTTTTTTCTAAACACAGTGGTATTTAGTAATACATTTTAAACTCAGTTTTTTTACACGTGTGCACGCAGTCTTAAATACCCGGGCTCTATAATGTCCAAATACAATATCTAAAGCTGCATTTTTATGTCAGAAACAGATGAATAATCTTGAAGTATTTCAGTTGAATGCATTAGATCAGCTGATACTTGAAAGAGATGAAGCGAATAGGTTAACACATTGCGGAATGTTACCTTCATCCAGGTAGCTCGACAAAAATAACCGGATGTAAGTGGGTCGTAAAATGCGGGTGATGTAGCTGCTGTACAGCCGCAGCAAATCCTTCTCCTTCTCGTACATGATCCACTGAATGACTGTTCCTTCCCTCACACACGGATATGTGCAGGGCAAAACAGCCGACAGAAACGAAACCGAAAGTCACAGGGTGGCGTTGAAACGAAAGAGTTTCTTTTATACCACAGAACTCACAGAACAGGAAAGCCGAAAGGATCTACAAAACAAAACGGCTGCTCATTGTATTCACTATTTTCCTCTTTTATGGCATTTAGCAGACACCTTACACCTTAGACTGACTTACATTAATCTGATTTATACAACTAAGCAGTTGAGGGTTATGGCTTGCTCAGGGGCCCAACGGTGGCAGCTTGGGGGTGCTGGGGCTTGAACCCCCAACCTTCTATTCAGTAACCCAACACCTTAACCATTGAGCCACTCCTGCCCCTGCTTCCTCTTGTAATCCCCTTCATGAAATAAATTAGGATGGTGTGCCATCTAGAACAAGAATGTTCAATAATGTCTTAATGAGTGCCAATCTAGTGGACAAAACATGCCGCAGTGCCCTAAGGCACCCTCAATTGATATATCCTGTGCTCTCCCAAATGAAAAGGGTGCTGTTATGATGTGCCCTCTATTCCACTTCTACATGACAGTGTCCCACACTGTGTTGCAGGGCTGTACAGGACACTCCTACAGGTGGTAAACCATGACAATGTGCCCAATCAGGTGCTTCTCTAATGGACCACAGCCCTTCCAGTGGATAAAATGCGATGCAGTAGTGTAAAGCTTGTATGTGCTATGTGAGAAATGTGGGAACGTTTCCTAATGGATGCTCCTCCAGTGGAGAAAATGTGACATTGGGATACATTAGACATTCCCTACAGGTACCTTGCTGATGAGAAGATTAGATGCAGTCTCCCCTACAATGTGCCCTCTAGGGCAGGCTTTCCTAAAGTGGGTGCTGCGATGAGTCCTAAAGTGAGTGCTGAGATGATTTTGAATTGACCTCTCAAACACATTGTACGGCCACTAACAAATGTTTGCTGAATTTCTGTTGGCAGGCCATTAGGTTAATAAGTTTGGCTATATCTTGCTAGTAGCCAAATGTGATCTCATTGGCACTATCCTGGTTTTTATTTTTCAATGTACCTTTTAGGTTAAGTTATATTATGTTATGGTAATTGTATTGGATAGTAAAAGACAATAAAAAAGATGAATTTACTCATTCCCACTGTTAAAAACCTAAACCTATTCAAGTTTTCAGTTTTAACCACACCCCTGGTGCTCGTTTGTTGGTTGGTGGTGTATGTTCCTGATTCTGTGTTGCTCTGATGTCACAGAAGCACATTGTTATTAGCAAAGTTACAATGGAGATTAATAGAAGAAACATTTCACACCCTCAGGCAGGTTTTGCTGTTAGCTTCTAAAATTGTAGTAGCAGTTGAACACTAAACTCTTCCTCAGACCCCAAACCACAGCTGGGCTCTCACAAAGACAATTCCATCAGTCAGAAACTCATTTGGTCTGTTTTTTTTTATTATTATTTGCACCATTTGTTTTGTTCATTTTCTCTTTGTACTGTTGAAGAGGCCAGAGTCCAGGCAGACAGAAGCAGTCCAGACAGACAGACATATAAGCTCAGTGTAAGACGCATGGTGTTTATGAAGGAAATGGACATTTGCCACAAGTTCCCTGAGTTTAAGACAAACAAATGTGTGTTATGTAATGCAGATTTGTGTGTGTGTGTGTTCACCATGGGCATTATAAATATTAAAATAGTGACCATAATAAAAAATGCAAACAATTCCTGCACACTTGGCTTAAAATTTAAAACAAAAAAAGATGAAAAAAGAAATAAATGACAAAAAACAGGCAGTGGGTCAATAAAGTCCCAAATGAAAATGTGCGTGTGTAGTTCTATATATCAGGGCTCATCTCTGCATTAACACGCGAGTCCCTCGTCACATCACCACACTCCGTCTCTGCTTCTGTTCGGTCCCTGTGAGCCTCAATCCTCACCTCCTGTTGGCCCACGGTACCATTTCTAAGCACCCCTTGCCCTTCCCCCGACAGACTGTCCTCTAGTTCAAGGAGCCGCGTGTCTGAGAGCGGAGTCAACAGCTGGCGGCTATTGTCTTCGACTCTCCTGACTGGCTGCACCACGTCCACTAAGCAGTTCTCCAGGTTCAACATGTCCAAAATACTTGCATTCGGCTCACCCTGGTTCCTGATATCTGTAATGCAGTCCTGAAAATCGCCTGGACTGTCATCAATGTCCCAGAGTGACTCTTGACAGTCAGTTGTGCCATCATTAACCTCTGCATCACAAGGTTTAGAGTCAGTCATGTTACCACTTACCTCTTTAATGTGATCTTTATAATCTGCACTGTTACTGCTACTCTTGTGAACACTGTGTTTATAATCAGCAGCATGATTGCTTACATCTGCACTGTAGTCTTGATGCTTAGCAGCCTGATCACTACCCTTCTCAGCACCATGTTTGCAGCTAGTGGAGTAACCGCCAGCTTTGTCTTTATAATCAGAGCTTTGACTGCTAACACTTGCAACAGTATCTTTATATTCAGCCATAACTTCACTAAATGCTGTTCCACAATTCTGATCACTGACATCTTTACAGTTATTTGTGGAATTTCTACTGTCCGTAATGCAGTCTTTATCATCAGTGGTACGATCACTAAACTCAGCAAGACGTTCCTGATAATCAATGGTGTGATCGCTGAAGTCCGTAACACGCTCATTGTCATCAATGGTGTGATCGTTAGCCAAGTTGTCTTTGTCATCATTCATAAGCTGATTCCGATAGTCACTGGTGTGTCTGTTAGCCTTCATATGACGCTTCTGACAGTCAGCAGTGTGATCGCTGCTGCTGTCGCTGTCTATAGTGATAACGGTAGGCGAATTCTGCACTCTCTCTTTTCTCCGACTCCTCTTTTTGTGCTTCCTGCCCCTCGAGTGTGTGTCAGGGGCCCGGCGCTCGAAGATGATCTCTACGCTCGGACTTCGCTCCCTCTCCCGTTTCCTCTCCCTAGATTTCCTGCCGTGTCGCCGGCGAGCTGTTTTCTCTAGGTGCCGTGTTTTGTATTTGCGTTTCCCAGCAGGTTTTTCCCGACGTGACTCTGCATCGCTGCTGCTGCTGCTGCTACGAGGCCAGAGCTCACGGTCGCCATGTCGGTGCCGTGACTCCCGATGAGGAGATCTACTCCTCTCAGATTCTCTCCTCCTCTTCCTCTTCCTCTTCTTGCGCTCACCATCTTGGATGGGCGAATCCCAGGAGGAGAAAGTCTTGGATGATTTGTCTCGTGTAGAAATCGAACGAGCTGGAACTAGTTCCTCGGAAGAGAAGCTGTCTCTTTCTGCAAAAACAGTGGGGCTCCGCCCTAATAAGTGATGTACCTGCTTCCTTGGATCTCGGCAGCTTAATCTTGGCGATCTGCTGATTTTTACAGAATGTCCACTCTGGGGAGAACTCTCACTACTCGTCTGGGAATGTGACCCTGAAAGCGAGTGTGATGGTTTACTAAAGCCATGCCTTGGAGTGTGTTCCTTCCTCCCGTGAAGCGAGTGTTTTCCAGCATCTTGCTCTAGCGGCTGCTCCAGGCTCTCTCCTCTCTCTGTGTGTGAGGTGGAGGGATACGGCTTCGGCGAGACTGGAGCTTGCTCATGAGATGGCACTGATGACTCTGCCTTCATTACTGTCTCTGCAGCAGCTGCCTCATTCCCCCCGTCCTCCTCAGTGGAGTCAGATGAGAGCTGCACAAGTTCTGGAGTTCGTTCAGCCATAGGCTTCACATAACCCACGATCATACACTCTTCCTCATCATTGTCATCATCATTGTGCTCACGGGGTTCTGTAGCAGCACTGGTTCCTTCTAATTGGTTCCCCTCAGGCTCCACATCCTCTGTTTGTGGATGGTTGAGGGTGGAGTAGGAGGGGCCTGGAGTCTCATCATCCCAAGCGGACTGGCTGAGAGAGATTTCGCTGCTAGTTGCCATGGGAACCGTGGGTACGCGATCCTTGGTATTGTCCTCTGTAACGTCTGCTTCCTCACTATCATCGTCATCCTATAAAGAGAGCACGACACAGTATGTAAAATATCCATCGAGACATATCCATGAACAACATTCATGCTTTCACTCATTAATCCATCATCCATCACTCCCTCCATCTACTGTCCACCCAGCATTCACCCAATGCTTTATTAAGTCATCTTTCTCCAATGATTATCCACCCATCCTGCTATCTAAGCCCAATGCCCAACCATCCATTTGTCCACCCGTCATACATCCACTATTCTATACATCCGTCACCCACAAAGCACACATCCATGGATGTCTATACAACATCCATTCTCCTTGCCATCTATGCAACAATTTATCCAGCTATCATGCCATCCATCCATTCTCACTTAACCACCAACATTCATCCATCATCAAGCCACCCATCTTCCATCCCTGTATGTTTTCAGTATATATATATAAACACAGATCAGGCATAACATGATGACCACCTCCTTTTCTCTACACTCACTGTCCGTTTTCTCAGTTCCACTTACCATGTAGCTGCACTTTGTAGTTCTACTAGGACCAGCACAGATCAGGTACTATTTCCCCAATGGTGGATCATTCTCAGCACTGCAGTGACACTGATGTGGTGGTGGTGTGTTAGTGTGTTGTACTGGTGTGAGTGGATCAGACACAGTAGTGCACTGGAGTTTTTTTAAACACTGTGTTCTCTTACTGTGCACTCTATGAGACATCCACCATATTGCGCCACCCTGTAGATGTAAAGTCAGAGACAGTAGCTCATCTGTTGTTGGACAGTTTGTGTTAGTCATCCTCTAATCCTTCAACAGTGCTCACGGGATGCTGCCTACAGGATGCTGGTGACTGGACAATTTTTGGTTGGTGGACTATTTTCAGTCCAGCAGTGACACTGGGGTGTTTAAAAACTCCAGCAGCACTGCTGTGTCTGATCCAGTCACACCAGTACAACACACACTAACACACCACCACCACATCAGTGTCACTGCAGTGCTGACAATGATCCACCACCCAAATAGTACCTGATCTGTACTGGTCCTGTCCATTAGAGAACAGAGTAAAGGGGAATAATGTGGAGAAACAGATGGACTACAGTCTGTGATTGTAGAACTACAAAATGCAGCTATATGGTAAGTGGAACTGAGAAAATGGACAAAGAGTGTAGAGAAAAGAAGATGGTCATAATGTTATGTCTGATCAGTGCAACTTTACATTATAATAGAAAATGTAATAAAACCTCCATTTCAAGTGTGGGTTTGTACGTGTGTATCTGAGACCTCTGAGATGTTGATTATAGAGGACTGGGAGCCACTGTCCTCCTCATAGCTTGGAGCCAGGGGACACTGCATGGCCTCTATGGAGCGTGCAAAGCTCACCAACTCATGCAGGATGTGGTCAGTACGTGCCAGCAGGAAGGGGCGGAGCTCACTGGGATTGGCGCCCATGACTCGCTCTTGGCGTAGCCATGCTCGCTGCATCAACGTGGCGGGATCCAATGCCATTCCGTCCACTGTGGAAGCAGAAGGGATGGGGTCTTGAGCCCTCCGCCTCTGCCTGATCCTCATTGCTCTGGAACGCCGAGTTCGTGTTACTGTCCTTTCAGCATCGCTTTGGCCAGCAGGGGCTCCCTCTATCGCTGCTGCAGTCCGAGTCTGCATCGTGACAGTCATCGACACTGACGGGGTGTTCTGAGCACTGTCCTCCAGCACTACAAACTCTTTGAAGTCGTTCTCAGCCCTCACTGAGTGGAAGATGGAGCGGAAAGGCTGCTTGCACAGTGGGCACTCTGCTTTGTTCTTGGCCCACTCACGGATGCAGCGGAAGCAGAAACGGTGCAGGCAGCGTTCCACAGACGCCACGTTCACAAAGCGGTCCAGGCAAATCGGACACTTCGAGTCCGGGGACGTTTCAGGACGGAGCTGCTGCTGCTGCTGAGATGATTTCGCTGATCCGGTCTCCTTCTTCCTCACTCGCAGTTTCATCTTTGTGGGTGCCATCATCTAGGAAATCATGCACATCATACATCAGCACTTCTACAATGCTAAATATGCAGAAAGGCATTTCCCCAATCTACGTTAGACACCAATAGGCTACAGCTGCCAAATAATGATATTTTCATACACAATCTACTCAAACCATTAATTTTGCTTACAACCAATAATCAAGAACTCAGTGGGTTGGGTATGTTGAACAAATGCATCAGCACCATAAAGTCCACCTGAAACATAAACATCCACTGTCTTGTTAGTACTTGTAAGCTTTGTCCATTTTATCTTAAATATGTGCATTTTTTTGTATTTAACTGCAATTTTGATAAGCTACAATTGTAATTGTGCTAAATTCTGTGAAAATCAAAGATTGGGACAATAGTCGTGAGCTACTTAACACATTCTGCTCCACTGTTACTCCCATACACAAGTGCTGTTCTGACTGGATGTTAAAATAAAGATTTTTGCACTAACAAGAGATCTGTATTGGGATTGAAACATAGAATATTTTATTGTAACCAGAGCCAGCCTGTTTACTTTGCTATTCTACAGCTGAGCAATCGGCCTCTTTCCACCATTTTAGCTCACTTTTGATTAATTCGTTAAATTAATCTGGGAAAACAACTTTTATTATACAACTTGCATTAAACACAGCCATTATAAGCTATTTAACCCCCTCAGATAAACAGTGGAGTGGAAAAGTTTCACAATATCTTGTTATCTTCAAAAATAAAGAGCACAAATAAGCATCCTCGACTACATCACCTGCATTTTGAGGATTCACAATTAAAAAGGTGATATGCCAAAAAAATTGGGTGCATTTTCAGAGAATAAAAAAAGAAACATTGCTGGAATAATTACACAGGCAAATTGGCAGCTAGCTTGTTAGCCTGTTAGCCATCTTACCTCAGAGCGCTGCTGCTGCGCGAGCTCCTGTTACAGTAAGGCTTTTACAAACACTGTATTACACACATCCATCAAGATCAAAATATTACACTTGTCCCACGATCATCACAGTTTTTTAAAGCTTATAACTTTAAGAATGTCATCGTTTCGCTTGTTGTCCAGTTCTGCCACAGCGGAAAAACCGTCGAAGGACCGACAGAAGAAAGCCGGATATCAGAAGAACCGGAATGCGCATGCGCACCCTAGCGGCCAGGCGGTGCGGCGAAACACTGAAAAATACAAGACGTTCAGAACAAATACACACATACGTCTGCGTGTATATAGATAAATAGATATATATTAAGAAATCATGACCTAAAATCTTTTTTAATTAAGGTTAATTAAAGTGTTGTACTTAATATTCTCTTAATATGTTTTATTAATTTATTTATTTATTTTTGCAAGGAAGAGTCACGCGGCCACATGGGGGCGACAAACTTCCGTTTGTTGTTCACCTTACTTCCGCCTGTTGTCATGGTGACGCGGATTGCTTGGTTGTAGATGTACAGAGATTTCTTTATGAGAATAATCTGTTATTAAAGTGTTGTGTGCAGTGTTAGAGATGATGATGTGTGTAAGTCAGCGTTCTCTGGACAGAATTCTGTCAGCAGTGAGTATTATAGTAGCTGCTAGAATAACTTGGCTAGCTTAGCTAACTTTTCCTGCTAGCCGGAGATATAACTGTTCAGGATTTCATAAAAAATGACTGCATATTGACAATTGTATCAACTTTATCTCGTTTATATTGTTATCTTTCTTTCTTTATTTTACCTTCCTCAGCTCAGAGTAGACAGGTGTTCTGTGCTGTATGAATAAGTATAGTGTGTGTGTGTGTATGCGAGAGGCGTTTGTGAGGATGTCAGTGTTGAGGTCACAAGAAGTATTTCTCTGTGTGTGTGTGTGTCTGTAGATTGTGGTGGTGGTGGTTTTGGTGTCCTGGGGGTTTGTGATCTACGGCGCTCGCATAGCTGCACAGTGGGAGCTGCAGAAGAGAACCAACACACAGACGTGAAGGAGGAGACTCACCCAGAGACACCACATGGAGACAGAAATACTGCAGTGTGAAAACAACTGAGGCCACAACATGTGTGTGCATGGGGACTACTTGTCCTGTGCTCAAAAATATGGGACTTCATTTTCTATATGGGACACACACACGCTCCTTTACACGGACACACACACGCTCCTTTACACGGACACACACAAACGCTCCTTTACACGGACACACACAAACGCTCTTTTACACGGACACACACAAATGCTCCTTTACACGGACACACACAAACGCTCTTTTACACGGACACACACACGCTCCTTTACACGGACACACACACATGCTCCTTTACACAGACACACACACACATGCTCCTATACACGGACACACACACGCTCCTATACACGGACACACACAAACGCACACGCTCCTTTACACGGACACACACACACACACACGCTCCTTTACACGGACACACACAAACTCTCCTTTACACGGACACACACGCGCTCCTTTACACGGACAGACACGCGCTCCTTTACACGGACAGACACGCGCTCCTTTACACGGACAGACACGCGCTCCTTTACACGGACACACACACGCTCCTTTACACGGACAGACACGCGCTCCTTTACACGGACACACACGCGCTCCTTTACACGGACACACACGCGCTCCTTTACACGGACACACACGTGCTCCTATACACGGACACACACGTGCTCCTATACACGGACACACACGTGCTCCTATACACGGACACACACGTCCCATCACACAGACACACACTTCTTTACACAGACACACACCCCTTTACACAGACACACACCCCTTTACACAGACACACACCCCTTTACACAGACACACACCCCACCCCTTTACACAGACACACACCCCTTTACACAGACACACACTCCTTTACACAGACACACACTCCTTTACACAGACACACACCCCACCCCTTTACACAGACACACACCCCACCCCTTTACACAGGCACACACTCCTTTACACTGACACATTCCTTCACTTGGACATACACACACCTTTCCACAGGCACACAAATCATTGTACTTGTTTATAAAAGAGGAATAAAGCATGGGAACATGCTGTTAGAGGTGTTTATTACTGACTGTTCAGAAAACATCACAGTACATTTCAAGTATCTTAGGCCAGCGGTTCTCAAACTGGGGGCCAGGGCCCCCCAGGGGGCCGCAAGAGGGCACTAGGGGGGCCGCAGAAAAGCAGGGTTTTTTTTTTGTTTTTTTTTTAAATAAAATTTAAACAGCATACTCCAGCAGAATTTTGGGCCAGCATTGGTAATGAAT
>JAOVVG010000018.1:14823712-14835004 GCA_028566375.1 Leptodoras nelsoni
ATATTCATATCTTTGAATTGATTCATCCAATTCTCTTTTGAAGCAACAGTTTAATAGAATTGATTCTTTTGCTCATTTGCATTAATTATTGAACCCGCCAATGATAAAAATTTGGATTTGTTAATTCAAATCCCTTTGCTTGATTCATTTAAAACATATTTAAAAAGAATTGATTCATTTGGCCATTTTAATTGCTTATTCAATATCTAATCTAACAGAAAAATGACAAAATGTTTAATTTATTCATGGTTTCAATTAAAAATCGAAATCAGTTTGTTAGGTGAGTCTTATTAAACTCATTAACTCTTTGAAGACATGGATGAGGAGTGGAAGGAAAAGAAGCACAGCAGCTTTTGCATGCTGAACTGGGAGCAGGTGAAGCGTTTGGACACAGTCCTCACTGAGTCTATCCCCATCCATGGGCGGTGGAGTTTCCCTACGCTGCAGGTCAAGCCACGGGACATCGTTAAGGCAGTACGATGCAGAATGGCAGAGCAGAACATCTGTGTACGCGAGGTTCGGCTAAATGGTTCAGCTGCTAGCCACGTCCTGCACGAGGACAATGGCTTAGGATACAAAGACCTGGATCTGATCTTCTGCACTAACCTAAAGGATGAGCTGGACTTCCAGACCATCAAGAACATCGTGCTGGATGCTCTCCTGGACTTCCTGCCTGACATAGTGAACAAGACCAAAATAACACCACTCACACTAAAGGTAACTCAGCTCCTCCCCAAATACTCATGTGTATTTTATGTTGACAAGTTTTTAAAGCCCTAAATGGTAGAACACAGAAAATACACTATATTGCAAAAAGTATTCGCTCACTTGCCTTCACAGACATATAAACTTAAGTGACATACCATTCTTAATCCATAGGGTTTAGCTATAACAGCTTCAACTCTTCTGGGAAGGCTTTCCACAAGGTTTAGGAGTGTGTTTATGGGGATTTTTTACCATTCTTCCAGAAGAGCATTTGTGAGGTCAGACAGTGATGTTGGATGAGAAGGCCAGGACTTTGTGCAGGCCAGTCAAGTTCTTCCACACCAAACTCACTCGTCCATGTCTTTATGGACCTTGCTTTGTGAACTGGTGTGCAGTCATGTTGGAACAGGAAGGGGCCATCCCCAAACTGTTCCCACAAAGTTGGGAGCATGAAATTGTCCAAAAGCTCTTGGTATTCTGAAGCATTAAGAGTTCCTTTCACTGGAACTAAGGGGCCGAGCCCAACTCCTGAAAAACAACCCCACACCATAATCCCCCATCCACCAAACTTTACACTTGGCACACTGCAGTCAGACAAGTACCGTTCTCCTGGCAACCACCAAACCCAGACTGATCCATCAGATTGCCAGACAGAGAAGCTTGATTTGTCACTCCAGAAAACACATCTTCACTGCTTTAGAGTCCAGTCGTGGTGTGCTTTACACCACTGCATCTGACTGTTTGCATTGGGCTTGTTGATATAAGGCTTGGATGCAGCTGCTCAGCCATGGAAACCCATTCCACGAAGCTCTCTATGCACTGTTCTTGAGCTAATCTGAAGGCCACATGAAGTTTGGAGGTCTGTAGTGATTGATTCTGAAGAAAGTTGGTGACCTCTGCGCACTATGCGCCTCAGCAACTCTGGCATTTTATGTGGCCTACCACTTCATGGCTGAGTTGCTGTCATTCCCAAACACTTCCCCTTTGTTATAATACCACTGACAGTTGCATATGGAATATTTAATAGAGAGGAAATTTCACGACTGGACTTGTTGCACAGGTAGCATGCTATCACGGTACCACGCTGGAATTCACTGAGAGCGACCCATTCTTTCACAAATGTTTGTAGAAGCAATCTGCATGCCTAGGTGCTTGATCTAATACACCTGTGGCCATGGAAGTGACTGGAACACCTGAATTCAATGATTTGGATGGGTGACTGAATACTTTTGGCAATATAGAGTATGTTCTAATGAGGCATGATGTTAGTGATTATTTTATTATGACTGTTCATATGGAATTATTCCAGTGTGCATTACACATGATGCAGTTGGAGGTGCACATGCTTGACACTGGAGACTACTTCTATAAATGTTGAATAAACGTTACCATATCAATGATTACACACACTTTTTAATCCATTTATGGAGAGCATTGGCTATACACTTCCCTATAAAGCTGTTACTGAAAATAATGAAGATCTTCTGTAATTATGCATTAGAGAACTTGTGGGTATGTGGAAGGAAACGGAAGTGATAACAGAGAGAAAAACACTGGGTTCTGCTTTCGCAAAGTCTCTCCTCAGTACAGATGAAGAGTGATAAGATTACTATTGAGTGTCTGTTTATCTGCACTTTAACCAAATCCACTAGTCATGTTCTATAAACTGAAACATTTAAATTATGTCAAAAAAGTAAAAAAGTCTCTCTCTCTCTCGTCATTTTTCAGCTTCAAGACACATAACACAATCTCACAACACACAAACTGTCATACTGTGTCACGTTCTCTAATGTGTGATAATCATGTGATGGAGGAACAAGACGTGCTCTAGTATTCCTTCTCTATATGCCTGCACTATATTACTTTATTATGTGCACTCTTAGGACAACCAAAGAACAGTTACGTGTTCTAGACTTTTGTACTTTGACTTTTGACTTTTATTAGTTATTTCTTTTCAGAAAAGGTTCCAAGAACCTGTTAAATAACCTGTTGTGAATCTGTCAGCTCACTGCTTACTTGAAATTCTTTCACTCTCACTCTCTTTCTGTGTCTATCTTTCTAGCTAACTATCCATCTGTATGTTTATTGCTCTCTCTCTCTTTCAGGAGGCATATGTTCAGAAGATGGTGAAGGTGTGTAATGACTCGGACCGCTGGAGTCTCATCTCTCTGTCTAATAACAGCGGGAAGAACGTGGAGCTGAAGTTTGTTGACTCTCTGCGCCGTCAGTTCGAGTTTAGCGTTGACTCCTTCCAGATCCGCTTGGACTCTCTCCTTCTGTTCTATGAGTGCTCTCTGGAGAACACCATGAGTGTTTCATTCCACCCATCCGTCCTGGCTGAGAGCATGTATGGTAATTTCTCTGAGGCCTTGGATCACCTCCGGCAGCGTCTCATTGTCACACACAATCCCGAAGAGATCCGCGGTGGCGGCTTGCTCAAATATTGCCACCTGCTGCTGCGAGGCTTTCATGCTCCAAACCGACGGGAAAAAGGCGACTACCGTGAGCTGCTACAGCGCTACATGTGCTCGCGCTTCTTCATTGACTTCCCAAATGCATCTGAGCAGCATCGCAAGCTTGAGTCCTACCTCCAGAGCCACTTTGTTGGGCAGGAGGAGTGTAAGTTTGCATACTTGAGTACTTTGCATGCTGTGGTACGTGAGAGCAGCGTGTGTCTGATGAATCGCGAGAGATGCAGAGTTCTTGAGATCATCGCTGCGATGGCTGTGAGAGCGCTGGCAGAGCAGAGAGACATCCCAAGTGTAGAAAACGTTACTTGCTACTACCAGCCTGCTCCATACATCAAAGATGGAAACTTCAGTAACTACAGTGTGGCTCAAGTGCAGAATGTGTACGCCTGTGAAACGGACCCATCGGGACAAGTCTGGGTCTGTTTATTCATCTGAGACACATGCTGAAAATATAGTTTCCATGTCAACCAGTCAGAGTGGAGCTAACTCCAATCAGAATGACGTCTTATGTAAGAAGAGAAAAAAAGATCAAAGCCAGACCTTAATGGAAAAAGAAAACCCAACCAATCAGAGATCAGCAATTGCATCACTGGAAAATCAGGACAGCTGTGGTTTGGTTCGGTCTGAACTTATCGTTTTTATCTGAATTATACAATCCAGTTTAATTCATCTGAAGCCACCAATCATATAGCAGGAGCCATGTGATGAACAGGAAATTGACCAATCAGAGAAAATCTCTGATCATCGGATTGCTGTACACTGTTTTTTCATGTGCTTTAAAAATATCAAACAGAATTCAAATCCAGAACTTTGTATGACAGATGGTGAAACATACCACCTTTTGGTGTGGTTTCTTCTGCGGCAACCAATCATGAAGCAGGGATCTAATGATGACCTTATAATCAACCAATCACAAGGCCTATGGTTTGGTTTGCTGGCCTGAGGGATTTTTTTTATTTCCAAGATAAAAAATCTGGAGAAGAATTCGAGTCCACACCTCTCTGTTCAAGAATGTTCATAAATTATTTTTCATGCAAGAGATAAAAGAAGGAGAGCACGATAGTGGGAGACGAGAACCGAGAGAGAGGAGAAAGAAGGTCACTCGGTTCATTTTCCAGTCAATGCCAAAATCTGAAGAAACACCAGCAACATGAGCCTGAGAGCTAGAACCGAGCTCTGATTCTGATTAGGAACATAAAAAGAGAGGACAAAAAGAGAGACATAAAGAAAAAAAAGGGGGGGTGGGTCCTTCTAGCTTTGCTCTGAATTTAGTACAAACATAAAAATGTCATGTTTCCACACTGCAGCAGCTGTGTTTTCATTTTAGCATTAGCTGAACTCTAACATGCACATATACTAAAACTCTGAATTTTATAGTTCTATCTGTTGATTAAAGATTTTGAGCCATCATTTTTTTGTACTCAAATATCAATGCAAATACAACTTTTTACAATATGCTCAGATATATTTCCTCATATCTTTTGCCAAAAATTGTCACAATTTTAACTGTAAAGTCTCAGAATGCTCATTATATTAATGCAGCTTATTCACCAAAGCAATGTATGTATTGATTTCATTCCCCTTTTTCCTTTAATGTCGTATGGAAAATAAGGTATAAATCCAGACATGTCACAATACTCCAGATGGGTTTTGATGGTAAAAAGTACAAAAACAAGATAACTGATAACACTTGGCTAACTGGGACTCAAGACGGAGGAATGAAGTAAATAAAGAGACACAAAACCACAGAGAATTTTGAGACTATTCAAGTGCCTGTAATAGAACAAATGCAACGAAGCAGCATAATAAAATGACTTGTTTAGTGTGTGCTTGAGAAAATCTTGTTTGTAAAGCATTATTATAAAGGAATATTATGGTCGGGTCTCCTGTGCTGGTCTGCAAGGGCTGTTAATTGCATTACCAAAGGTGTATGTGTGTATCTGTGTGTGTAAGGTGTGTGTTACTCCCAGATGCTCACCTCCATCTACATGACCTCAGTGAGCCCCAGCTAAGCTCAGATTAGCATGTAGAGCCAATGTCATTATAGCTGAAGGAGAAGATGAAAGTTGTTTCCATTAGATCACAGCACAAAATGTGAAATAACATCACATTCTTAAACGTTTTTCTTGCCCAGTTTAGTAAGAGGGTGTTATAATAAATTTTCTATAACTGCAAATCACAGGTTTATATTCATATGCTCATTCAAATATGTTCTCATTTCCATAGTAATTACTCATTCACAAGGACCGTACAGTGGATGCACTACGTAAACAGATTTTTTTAAAGTGTAAGGTGTCTTAAGGGTAAGGACTGTTTATATGACATTTATGGATTTATGGAAGGAGTTTCCAGTGTCAGTGCTTTGACACAGAAGAAAAGCTCTGCAAGTGCAGAGACAGAGAGAAAAAATATGCTGGTCATGGGGTTATAGGTGCATCTATAAGACTGAGAGAGTGCAATGTGTTTCTCAAAGGTCTGCATTTATCTTTAACCTCTTTATCACCTTCAGCATCTTTATTCTATTCTATTCTATTATCTATTTTGACTCCTATTTGTATCATTTAAAATAAAATCCCATCAAAATAAAATTCCATGGTTTCTGATGCTGTGAATAGAGAATAGTGTTTGGGACAAGTGATTAAAAAAATGTTTTATGGAAAATCTAGCTTTTTTTCCCCCCTGAGAACATTCTTGTATTTGTATATACATGCAGTGTGTATTTTGGCAATGGTGTGTCTGTGTGTCTGTTTAATATGTCTATATTACATGGTTTACCATTAAATTGAAATTAAAGTGCCCTTGAAATCTAGTCATGGTCATGAGTTGAGTCATGATGTTTAATATCATTTTCTGTTACAGTATATGTCTGGTTACAGCAACTTTGATACTAGGGATTAATGGATAGTGGCTAGGGTAAGTTTGGGACACGCTCACAGAACTTGTATCTTGTATATAGTACCTGTTGTTAATCTATGTACTAGAGTAGTGTAATATTTATTTCTACTGAGCTACTGAGTGTCCCTGAGTGAACAGGGAGTAGTGACTAGGAAGTAGTGAATACTACTTCAGACTAAGGGCACTTAAGGTGCACTAGACCTACGTTATCTCATTATGTAGCTGCAGAGATTGTGCTATATATAGGGTTTTGTGTTAATCACATTAACCTGCATCTTCTAATCTAATGAATTGCTTAACAGCTGTGTGTGTCAGAGAGATAGAGAAAGAAAGAGAGAGAATGAGAGAGAGGGAATAGGAGAGAGAGACAAACAGAAAAGGAGATGGAGAGAAGACAGACAGATAGAGAGGACAGAGAATCTAAGAGAAGAAAAGGTAAGATGGGTGAGATATAGGTAAGAAATAAAAAAAAGGAAAAGTCTTATCTTGTCCACTTTGAGGTAAATAATGAGGTAAATAATAATATGCAGCTATCAGCCTCTGTGCTGGAACGTAAGCCACTTAAGTTAATCCTCTTTCTTTCCTTCTTTCTTTCTTTGTTTCTTTCTTTCTTTCTTTCTCTCTCTCTCTCTCACACACACACATATCAATTAATCCAGTCTATACATCTCATCTAGATGCAGTTTGTATACAGCCCAATTTATTTCCAAACTTTATTTTAGTAAACTTCATTATGATGTAAAAAAATTGGTCTGTAGATAACAGATCAGTGTTCGCAGAGATTTATCTCTGTGTTTTTATTTGGTCTTTGTCTTTCTCTAATGACCAGTCAAATTTAAAATAACACATTCTAAAATAAATAAAGAATATATAATAAAGAATATATAATAAAGTATATAAATAAATAGGATTTATCATAAATAATCAACCTATTCATGTGTCAGCCATGTTGGTTTTCAATGAACACACATAATTTATTTTCTGAGTGTATAATATAAATGTCTAGGCATTAAAGGTACAGTATGTAGGATTTAAGGGGATCCCTTAGTGAAAAGTGAATATACTATTCATAAATATGTTTTATTAGTGTATAATCACCTGTAACTATGAATCATTATGTTTTTCTTAGCTTAGAATGAGCATTTCATATCTGCGTGGGAGTGAGACGTCTTCCATGGGGGCGGCCATGTTGCGCCTCTACAGGAACTCATTCCAGTCAATGCTACAGACTATCTGCACATATTTATGAATGTCAGTCAGAGAGCTGCACTTTTATTTTTCCTGTGCACAGGAAGTGCAGTGCTGATTCACAGCCAAGCTGCCATGTCAGTGAAAAAATGTGAAGGGTGCTCTATAGATCCAGTACTGTCCATTCCTGTCAAGGTCTGACTCAGAAATAGGACCCAATAGAATGACACAGATGCAGGAGTAAAGGTAAGAGTCTTTGCTAAATGTTCTGAGGCAAACAATACGTAGGACACGGCAGGTATACACTGATCAGCCATAACATTAAAATCACCTCCTCGTATTTACACTCTTTGTCCATTTTATCAGCTCCACTGAATATACAGGTGCACTTTGTAGTTTTACAAATACAGACTGTAGTCCCTCTGTTTTTCTGCAGACTTTTATGCTGTTTTTATGCTGTTCCCCCACATAACTACCACAGAGCAGGTACTATTTGAGTGGTGGATGATTGTCAGCACTGCAGTGACACTGATGTGGTGGTGGTGTGTTAGTGTGTTGTGATTGTATGATTGAATCAGACACTGCAGTGCTGCTGTTTTTAAACCCCCCAGTGTCACTGCTAGACTGAAAATAGTCCACCAACCAAATATATCCAGCCAACAGTGTCCTGTAGGTAGCATCTTCTGACCACTTAAGAAGAATTAGAGGATGACTAACACAAACTGTGCAGCAACAAATGAATGTCTGTCTCTGGCTTTACACCTACAATGTGGAGCAACTAGGTAGGTGTGTCTAATTGAGTGGACAGTGAATGGACACAGTGTGTCTGATCCAATCGTACCAGCACAACACATACTTACACACCACCACATCAGGGTCACTGCAGTGCTGCTCTCTGGTGGTCCTATGGGGGTCCTGACCACTGAAGAACAGCATAAAAATGGTCTAAAAAGACTGCAAAAAAAGGTGGACTAAAGTCTCTATCTGTAAAACTACAAAGTGCACCTGTATGGTCAGTGGAGCTGATAAAATGGGCAAAGAGTGTAGATACAAGGAGTTGGTTTTAATATTGTGGATGATCAGTGTATATACTGGAGAGGTAATGGGGACCAGGTGAGGGTAATGATAATGTGGGACTGAGGCATGTGCATATGCAGGCTCTGGAGAAAGCAGACTGCAACTGGGCTGATGACCTTTGTGAAGTGGAAAGGACCAATAAAATGATGCTGAAGTTTGTGTGATTTGACTTTCAGTGGGAAATCTTGCATGGACAACCAAACCTTTTGTCCCTGAATGTACCTGGACACGATTAAGTGCTTGCAGTTAGCCTAGGCTTGGTATCTCTCCCTGCTTTGGAGCAGGTAGGAGCAAGCTTAATGCCAGAAGTGGTGACAGCACTTGATAAAAGCCTATACCCAAGAGATGCTGATCTCTAGTCCTGACTGGGGAATAGTTGAAGTTGGTAACCCAGGGAACACTGGAATGGGTGGGGGGGCGGGAGGGGGGGCTGATGACAGAGTAGATGACAGAGTATACTCATCCCAGATGACCTCCTTCTCCCAGGAAGTGCATGAGCGGGCCACCACGTATCGCAGAGTGGTCTCAATGTCCTGATTCTTGTTCATTCATCCAAGGGTGGAAAACCCATGAGAGACTAATAGAGCCTCCCAGCAGTCTGCGAAACTCCCTCCAGCACCAGGTCATGAACTGCAGTCCTCGATCAGATACAGCATCCCAGGACAGGCTGTGGAGTCAAAAGAGATGGTGCAGCAGGATTGCAGCAGTTTCCATAGCTGTGGGGAGCTTAGGGAGCATGATGCCTTGGAAGCTGCCTTGGAAAAGTGATGACCATCTTCCCTTGTGAGGGTAGTAATCCAGTAAGGAAATCCTAAGGATAGGTGTGACTGTGGTGATGTGGAATGGTCAGAAGGTGCAGGACGCCAGCAGGTCATTGTTTGGATGATTTGGCTTGGGGACAGATTGGACAGGCAGCGATGAACTCTCAGGTGTCTTGGGAGTCAACATAGCCACCAAAATCATTGATGGAGCAAGGCCAGGGTGTGGGAAACACCAAGGCATGAAGGGAGGTGAGAGGAGTGGTCCCACTGCAAGACATAGCCTCATAGCTGGTCATGCATGAACAGGGAACTTAGTGGGCACTCCGGGAGTGGCTGTGCATGCTCAAGGGCTTGCTTGACCTTGTCCTCGATGTCCCATGACAGAGCCCCTATGACCACAGAAGGCAGCTATATGCATTTGGCTCTCCATTGTCCTCCTCCTATGAGAACTGGGGAGAAAGTGCATCCAGCCTATTGGGCCTGTCTGGGGTTCAGTCTCTTGGTGGTGCACACATATTCCAGGTTATTGTGGTCTGGCAATACTAGGAAGGGGATCTTGCCCCCTAGAGCCAGTACCTCCTTTCTTCCAAGGCCAGCTTGACTGCCAGCAGCTCACAATTCCCCATGTTGTAGTTGGCTTTGGCTGATGATAACTTCTTAGTGAAGAATGCACATGGATATAATATCTGGTCCTTCTTCTCCACAACAAAAAAACACACCCACATCCTGACTGCTAAGGACTCGTTGATGTAGTCCTCCATGGCTGATGTTTATGGTGCAGAGAATGAGAACAAGTGGCCTCTGGGAGGCATAATGGCGGGGAGGAGATCAATGGCACAGTCACAGAGTCAATACAGGGGTAATGCTTTGGCTCAAGCTTGGTTGAAGACCTCCTTTAAGTCCAGGTATATGAGTGGAACTTTGAAATGTCAGGGAACAAGGTTGAACAGGTTGAGTTCAGGGCTGGGACGACAAGGAAGGCCTCAAGCAGTTGGCCAGGCAGAAGTTGCTCCAGCCTGTGATTTCTCCAGTGGCCTAGTCAAACCCTGGGTTGTTTTGGTCAGCCAGGAGTGGCCCAGGATCATGGGAAAGGTAGACATCTGCATCAGAAGAAATCCATTTCCGATGGTTAGTGGACATGCAGAGTTGAGCTGTGTGCTTTTTTAGTGTTAGTGGGTGCCCCTTGAGTGTGCTGCCTTACAAAGGCCTCCCCAAAGGATCCAGAGGGATGCCTAGGTTTTCAGCAAGCCCAATATCCATAAATCTGTCATCAGCCCCTGAGTCAATGACCGCCTTGACATAGGAGGGATGCCTGAGAAATGGAGATGAACAGAAAGCAGTTGGAGGGGATCACAGCTTTGCCCACTAATGTCCTCTCTTTCACTGATGGGCCATGGCTTTTAACAGACAGGAAGAAACATAATGTCCAGTTGGGCTGCAAAACAGACATAAATTAGATGTGAGGCACGATTTGTGCTCCATTCCAGTGAGGTGAGACCTCCCTAGTTGCATGGGCTCTGGAGTGTTGCTAGGGGAATCCACACAGGCATATGCATCCCGTGGCATGGTCTTGGCTATAGAAGAAGTCCATGTGGAAGCATGCAATAAACATACAATAAAAACTGAAATATGTAATGTTTTAATTCACTTCAACCTTTATTTAACAGACAAAGGGGCAAAGAACCCATGCTGTTGTAACTTGTGCAGAATGAGGCCTGATGGTGTCCTGGGGAAACAGACATGGATGTTGTCTTGATGGCAGAATGTTTCACCAAAATATCAATATAAGCCTCCACATCAATGGTACCTTCACATATATCTAGATCACCTATGCTGTGGGCACTGATAAACCCCCAAGCCATCACAGATGTTGGTTTTTGCACTTTGTGTTGGTAACAGTCTGGATGAAATGTGGACAGAACATGTTAACACTGTTTTTTGGTCCATCTCAGATGACTTCAGGCCCAAAGAACTTGCCAGTGTTTCAATGTCCATCATGTAGCATGATGGTTTCTCAAACAATAAACAATATACAGGGGTTAGACAATGAAACTGAAACACCTGTCATTTTAGTGTGGGAGGTTTCATGGCTAAATTAGACCAGGCTGGTGGCCATTCTTCATTAATTGCACATTGCACCAGTAAGAGCAGAGTGTGAAGGTTCAATTATCAGGGTAAGAGCACAGTTTTGCTCA
>JAOVVG010000018.1:14908578-14918921 GCA_028566375.1 Leptodoras nelsoni
TGCAGGACTTGTATATGTCATTCCCAAGACGAATTGACGCTGTATTGGCCGCAAAAGGAGGCCCTACACCATACTAACAAATTATTGTGGACTAAAATGACAGGTGTTTCAGTTTCATTGTCCAACCCCTGTAAATCTCAGCAGATTTTACTGTAATGTAAAGTAAGTACGTAGCTCCTCATAAATGTAATCGGGAAATCATGAACATTAGATCTAATCTAATTAAATTACTGTAAGAATATTGTATCATTGTATATAGTGTCAATAAAATTCTAGCATGCTTTGTGAAGATAGTGATCATATCTATTTTTGATCATAATAGATGGCATCTATTAGGAAAAATACTGCTTTGGTGTTGCAAATGGAAAACTTGCATCTACGTGACAGCTCAGGCTTGCACTTTCCCAACACTCGTCTCACATGGGAGTAAGCCCAGGAAGTAACACAAAAGAAAAGCTTTGAGCTGTCAGCTGAAAATAGCGGCGCTGCTCGGTCCAGTTTTTGTTTACTGTCAATGATTCATTGAATGAAGCATGCTGGGAAACAGGGCTTAGGATTATACTTACCCATTTTTAGCCAGTAATATGATTTTCAACATTGTGTGTCTTGTGCCACTACTTTTTATTTTCTCACAGTCCTGGATCAGAATTTCTTCATGGTGTGTGACGATGGTGGTGATGGTGATTAAAAGATTAAACTAGTAGGTCTAATAATTCTTGTAGTGGAATTTCCCAGCTAACCTTTTTATTTAGTGGAACATTTTCTAAACCAGGAACCTTTGGGAAGTGTTCTGGGTATCTACAAACAGTATTACAGAACTGTTCATTTGAAAATCACACATTGTTAAAGATTTATTTGGTCATGAGTTGACATTGGTGTTAGTGCCACTGCAGTCAAAGACGGCTGAGGTTTCAGTATCCGTCAGTGTGTGAAAGTTGGGATTAAAAGCTTATTGAGTAGTGCTCCGATGCTCATCTAAAACCCATAAGGAGGACAGCAAACTTACAGGGCAGCTACAGATTTGCTAGCAGAGGTGGCACAATATACACAAAACACTCTTTTGCTTCACGTTCACTTTGTTATTATTTATGGATTTCCGGTAATTGCAGATCTTCATTGTAGAATCTGAAACAGAGAACATACATTACATTTACATTTATGGCATTTGGCAGACACCCTTATACAGAGCAACTTACAGTTAACTCATTTAACAGCTGAGCAGTTGAGGGTTAAGGGCCTTGCTCAGGGGCCCAACAGTGTGGTGGGATTTGAACTCACAACCTTCTGATCAGTAGTCCAACACCTTAACCACTGAGCTACACTTCCCCATACACTATACACTATACACTATAACAGTCTGTTACAGAATTCAGCCCTGATTTTATTGGGATTTCATACAGTGTGATGGGTAAATTATCCAGAGAATTCACACACACACACACACACACACACACACACACACACAAATTATCTTTAGTCAGCTTGGATAAAAGTGTCTACCATCATAATTGTAAATGTAAATGTAGATAAGGCCTTGCTCCGTTGCTCCACACAAATCGAATAAGGGTAATCAACACCAGATTGCTGGGCTAATTACAAAGCATGCTAATTACAAATGGCTGATCTCCATATTTTCATCCTATACAACAAACACCTTCACATGAATGAATAATATCTTAATTTGCACATCAAAGCAATTAATTTTGATGACTGCTAGACACAAAGAGGGAATAATCCTGGTTAATTATGAGGGATTATCATATTTTATTTCAAACTTACACACTTGAGTATTATTATTGCTGGAGAAAAACCAACAAACTGTCCATTTTGATGAATGCACTATTCACTAAGTGGAAAAAAAGAGCTCAACAGTGTGTGATGTTTATCCTGCAGGGGTTTTGTCTAAAAGATAGAGATAGAGTGTGTGTAGACGTTGAATCTCTCTCTCTCGCTCTCTCGCTCTCTCTCTCTCTCTCTCTCTCTCACACACACACATATGCCTCCAGGCTATGTGGCCTCTGACAGCATCACACATCACAGAAAATTTTCTGTCTGCTTTTAGTTTCAGCTTTTAGCACTGCAGATATACATGATGTGATGGGAAACCACGATAAGGAATCTGAACCAGCATTAAAAGCAACACACGTCCACGTTTATCACGCTGGATATGAACACATTTAACTCGTAATTCATTCTCAGGAGTGTTTATACAAGAAATGTTGTGTTCATGCAAATGTAGTTCAGAAAAAAAAGTTTGTTTAGTCACCATTTTATGCTTTTCAGCTCTTTGTGAATGTTGCTAAATGGAAATCTGCTGTACCAGGAACATGCTTCATTATTTACAACAGACTGACGTTTATCAACATAGACAGTAACAAAATCAGCAAACCTTTTTGTTCAGTTTGGCCTTAAAAAAATGCTGCTGCAGTTTTTTCTGTCACTTCTCTTCCTCCATTTGCGCAGTGCTATTTGGCATGTAATGTCCTCGGAAATGATAAGAGAAAACAATGAAAACTATTTTCCTCTTTTACAACACTCACTCCAACACAGAAAGGGATGTTAATTAGAGGATGAGTTGAATCGTGTGTATTAGAACAGGAAACCACTAAAATGTGTAAGGCAGAGGGTTCTCCTTGCCTGGTTATAACAAGACCCAATACACAGTGTTAATAATAGTCTCTCGCCATTCTCCACTGGCGACTGTTTCCAGTCACTGCTAATGTTCGTAGACGTAGGTTAATTTTGAAACCTGTCGTCTAGGTTTTATCCAATCGGCACTGACCACCATATGGAATGTGCTGTGTGCCTGAAATGAACCAAGCTGTAAACAGCAGAGACCTCTGGAATGTGCATCTCCACTAATGTGATGCGATATCAGTCACCCCTATTGTGATGCAGAGTGATTGCACATGATTTGATTTAACACAATGTGATTCCATGTGATACGATACAATGCTCTGTAATTCAGTATGATATAGGACATGCCTCCAAATCGCGAGAGACTTGGCATAGGGACTTGATGAGATCTGGCCACTGAGAGCAGCGGAAATGAGAGAGTGTGCTTGAGAGACAAGGAATCAATCAAAATATAAAACTACTGGTCACATTTCTAAATAAGAAAGGCATAGAGCAGTGGTGTCCAGTCTTATCCACAAAGGGGCTGTGTGGGTGCAGGTTTTCTTGGAAGGAAAACCTGCACCCACACCGGCCCTTTGTGGAGAAGATTGGACACCACTGGCATAGAGCTTCTACTAATGATTATATATAATTAAATCCCATGTTACCAATGCAAAGATTTCAGAAACGATGCATCCTGAGTTCATCCCAAATTGTATCCTGTGCACGTTTTTTAATCTAGGCAAATGCATGAACTTTTCTGCTTGTGCACCGATGCAAAGCTATGAATTTTACCCTCCCTAGAGCAAAGTGCAGCTTCATGCCATGTTGATGAATGACCATTTCAGATTTTGTAAAATAAATCTAACTAAATCTCACAACTAATATTTATTCTCAAACCTGTGGGCAATGTTAGAAACATATTCAATCAGCTTGTAAAATTGGGTGTAACGCTGCACAACACACTGTGTAGATCAAACGCACTGGGTATATTAGGCATTTCCCAAATCCAGTTAGCAGGAAGGCAACAATGTCTGTGCCCTCAATCAGTAACTTTAGACATTCGTCTTACTCAACCAACTTCAATTCTTTCACCTTTTGCTTTAATACTACTGCTCGTATCACTTCTTCTAGGTCTACAACTATGTTTCAAAACAAATGCTTAGCCACCATTTGCACTTAGCCAACACCCCCTCCCTGGTCACTGATTTACACACCCCTCAGAATGGCTCAGCATTTCATTATGCGAAGAGTGTCTCTAGACTCTATCTTAACTGAACTGGGAGCAATAGGTTGACGGAGCCAGGCGAGGGTTTCTCTCCAGGGTCAGGGTTGGAATTTGAGTTTGTAACCAAAGCACAGAACTTCTTCAATGGACCTTTAAAATTAGGTTAGTCAACTTTGGAGAAGCCAGCAAGAGTAAGCTAGATTTTGAAAAACATCCCTTCTGGCTTTCCTCCAAAGCTGTTCCTCCAAAACAAATGAATGTGCACTACTTGGAACTACGTGTCCATGGGAAAGTGCTGAGGAGAGGAGCATAGTGCATTGTTGTCATTGCTAACTGTATTTAACTACCTCATGTCTCATTCACATAACACCTAACATTATCATAATGAAAGCAAACAAATTTTGGCTGCACTTTCTCTGTGTGACCTACCAGTGGCAAGACAAGGCAGTGTAGCTTAGTGGTTAAACCGTTGGACTACTGACCAGATGGTCGTGAGTTCAAATCCCACCACAGCCACTGTTGGGCCCTTGAGCAAGGCCCTTAACCCTCAACTCACCATGGTCACCATGATGGACAGCTTAAAGATACACTTAGAAACTATGAATTTGGCTTTGCTACATTGCCATGAACAGTTTGGCACGCTATCAGTCAAATCTACATCAGTGAAGAGTTTATAACTTCAGCAAAACAGACTTCTTGTTAAAATTTTAATGAATTTACTGTTTACAGTTTCAGTCTTTTACTATACAGCACACAGTTATAGAAGGGATTATTTATTATTGCACTATCCGGTGTCACCCAAAGGAGGAGGGGCTCCCTTCTGAGTTCCTCTCAAAGTCTTTTCCTCTTAACATCTGGAGCTTTTCTTTGCTACCGTCGCCCCCGGCGTGCTCATTAGAGATAAAATTTTGGGTTAAGAGTTAATGTCTTTGTAAAGCTTCTTTGGGACAATGTGCATTGTTAAAAATGCTTTAGAAATTGAATTGAATTAACTAGCTCACTAGCTTTAGTAATATGTGCCTTGTCTTGTGGACAACACAAGGGTAAGCAGGTAGGTAAGCTATATATTTATTCAGACAAAATAAAATCAGTGGATGGGCTTAATACAGGCCTGTGACTGCCACAAATAAATGTTTGTTTTTTTGTCAGAGCAAAGAGAAAAAAATAACAAAAATGCTTCTAAAATAATTTGCCTAGCCTAGCTTTAAGGGTTCATATAATAATAATTAAAGGCTCTGTGTCCAAAACACTACTGTAGTGAAGTGAAAGTCAGACATTTTTGTCACTTGTGCTTGCACACAGTGAAATTGGACCTCCGCATTTAACCCATCTGTGCAGTGAGACACACTAGTGAACACACACTAGGGGGCAGTGAACACACATGCCTGGAGCAGTGGGCAGCCCTAGCCACAGCGCCCAGGGAGCCAATGGGTGCCTTGCTCAAGGGCACTTCAGCCAAGTCCTGTCAGTCACGGAAAACAAACCAGGGACCTTCCAATCACGGGGCAGACACCCTAACCACCAGACCATGACTGCCCCCAAAAATTAGCATTGTAGCATTGTACATAGAACCATTAAGGGTTCTTCTATAGAGAAACACCCAAAGTACCCCAAAACCCGAGGACTTTACTTTATGATTAATTATGATCACATGTTCAAATCAAATCTAATGTTTAGACTTTATTGGCTAATATAAATTTGTAATTAAAATAAGTATATGACTGACTATACTGTATGTGAGACATTTGCCATGAAAAAGTAATATTTGTATCTGATTGAAGATTGAAAATCTTATCACAGAATGGTCATTTCTGAGATACTGAGACGTCAGCACTACAGATTTATGATTTATATTCAGATCATGTGCAGTAACTTTTGTCAGTACATGAACTTCATATTTATTTAGTGTGACTAACAGCTATCGGCAGAACTCAGTAAATTCATGATATAAATTTATATCATTACTCAGAACAGGGAACAGATTGACGCGCTCTCCAACCCAGAAAACGACCTCCTGGGAACCTCCTGGAAATACGAGCCATTAATTTTCAATTCCTGCACCTGAGATGCCATTAGAGCTGTAAAAATAAAGCAGGGGAAAGTCCTTTAGCTGTGAATAATGTAGCATTAACAGTGCATTCACACACTGCCATTTTCACCTAATGAATGAATCATGCTACTCAGGAGAAAGACACGGTGCTGAATCACTGATTCATGAGCTCAAAAACACAGTGAAATATCTAGGAACTTTTATAAAAGTTTGCTTTTATAGGCTGTCTGCACACTTGACTAAAAAATACATTTTATGATTTCCTGATGTCAGATAAAATACCTCTCCACTTGGACTTGAAGCAGAACCTGTGAAAGGAAACTTTCTTATGCTGTTAGTACAGTCATGGCCAAAAGTTTTGAGACTGACACAAATTTTGCAGCTTCAGGTTTTATGATGCTTTGCTTCTTATTTAAGGGAGTGGGCTCACTCCTTTTGCCTAAGAACACTGCCATGAATGAAGAATGGTATCAAAACATCTAAGAGCAACTTCTTTGAAATGACCCAGGAGCAATGTGGTGATGAACAATGCTTTTACCGGCATGATGGAGCACCATGTCACAAGGCAAAAGTGATAACTAAGTGGCTCGGTGAACAAAACATTGAAATTTTGGGTCCATGGCCAGGAAACTTCCCAGATCTCAATCCCACTGAGAACCTGTGGTCACAGAAATTGTGATAAACTCCAAGCACTGATTAGACAAGAATGGGTTGCCATCAGTCAGGATCTGGCCCAGAAGCTGATATCCAGCATGACAGAAGGAGTTGCAGAAGTCTTAAAAAAGAAGGGTCAACACTGTAAATATCGAGTGTTTGCATCAACTTGAAGTATTTGTCAATACAAGTTAGGCTTATAATTGCACTTCAGTATACCATACAATAAAAGGTCTAAAAACGCTGAAGCAGCAAACTTTGTGAAATCCAAAATCTCAGAACTATTGGCCATGTTTGTACATATCGATTTGTGTTGTTTTTGATCCCACACTATAAAATACGCTGCATTTATAAAATGACTCGTGACATGCGCTGTTGTAAATGCAGGCAGTAAAATAGCTTTCTTAATATCTTAGTCAGGAGGTATTCTAATGAGGTTACAAATCCGACCTATATTTAAATCTCCATTAGTGACATATTGGCTTTTTCTGGTGAACATTGAGAGTCGATTCGATTCGACTTTTTTGGAAGCTCTAGTGTGTTATGATATTCCTTAGGTCCTTATTGTAACTTATCTTACAGTAATTCAAATAGTGACATTTAACAACTCCAGTGACATTTAAATTGAGATTTCCTCAATTTAAGAGGGGTATATGATGCTCTAAAGCCCAAACAATAAGCTTGAATGATTCCTTCAATCAATCCCTTGGCACATGTGGTCTGACATTTCATCAGCTCCACACTCCAAACTCCTATCGCAATCAATTTTTCCATTTACTGTTATAAGAAAAACTTATAAACGTGCTTTCATTTTATCCTGCCATATACAAATGCCATTAAATGTGTATAGAGAAATTATGAGGAAGAATAATCCTTGGAAGGAAGCAGCAGAGATTGTTGGTGCCTCTGATGATATGTAGCTATTACAGTTAGCCTGCTTTGCTAATATAATCTGAAAACGAAGTTAGTAGGATGCCTAACATGTAACTATAAATCACACAACTGGGTTGATTCTGCTTCTGATTAGTGTATTATTCATTTGTGTTTAATTAGTTAGCTCAGAGACATTATAGGGGAGGAGACAAACAAACCTGAATAGAAATCTACGGGACAATTACGTAAGGCATTTATGAAACTAATCCCCTCCCCCCCTTCCTCCCCTCCCTCCAAAAAGCCAACTCTCTGCTTTCTACCAGCCAAACAAGGCAGCATATCAATTGTGCTGTTCCACTGACCTTGCCCATGTGTAGTAGAAGTATATCCTGTGGGCTTGATAAAGCTTTTTTAACCTCATTTGGGTCTCTCTCCAGTCATTTAGATAGGGACCTGATCTTGTTAGCCCAAAATAATTGCCCGATAATTGTTACCAAGATGTCCAGCTAGTGTCTAGACTAGCTACTATATATACACACATACTGACTAGATAAATTGATTGATTATTATAGCTACTGCTGTTACTCATTAGAATTTGAAAAAAGAAAAACACTAAAAAAAATGCTAGACAGGCAACCTCCACAAGAGACAACAGTAGTGTGAGATGAGCTGTTTGGGAGCTGAAAGAGTCGACTCTTATCGCTGAGCTGAGTCTGACTCAACAAAAAGAGCCATCACTGGGTTTAGTGTTAATATAGTGTATCTCTGTCTCTCTCTCTCTCTCTCACTCACTCACACACACACACGTTTACAGGACAACTTTGTTTATTTTGTAATATTTAAAATACATTTAAAATGATTTCTATCAGCAGTAACATGCATTTAAAAATAGGTAGATATCAGTTAACTCTGTAAACACTTTCTCTTATACACTGATCTCTCGGGTTCATGTATAAAATAGAACTACACTTTTTCAAACATTTCCACATGGTGCTTTTTTAAATGAATGTTAATATTGGAAGTAAAGTCAGTAAATACAGTCTTCACTACAGTACAGGGTTACAGTACGCAGTGATGAGAGTGATGATCTTTGCTGCTACCTACAGGACACATTGTATACTGCAGCAGTGATCGCCACACTCAGCTCCTCTTCATGAACTTCTGAAGCTCGTCATGAACGAGTTTAGAGGTAACACCGTTTGAAACCAGGACACAGTACACACCTGAGAGACACACAGACAGAGAAGACAGTGAGGATACAATCGGCTCAGTGTGTTAGAGTTAAAGCATTAGTATCCTACATAGGGTACATAATTAGTGTAAAATAAGGTGGAGTGAGGCTTTAGTGACTGTGGTCATCTTCAGGAACTTAATTATAGGAACTTAATTTTGGGACTTTAATCAGGAAAGAGCTTTCAGCTTGGATGGTTCAGCAAACCTTGGTAAGGTTCAAAGTTCAACGTGAAGGGTTTAGGGACACCAGGCAGGGGCATGGAGTGTTTAGGGAGCAATAATAGGGCTCATAATGGGCAGTATAAATTTACAGGATCATTTATATTCAAAAACATCTGAATATGTACATTTAAGGTACATTAAGGTAAACAGAAATGCAGTGGTTTTACACTGTATTATTGTCCTGTAATAGGGTACAGGTGAGAGTGTGGGTGAATTAGGGACCCAGATTTGTACCCAGCCTGCTGACTTCACTGATGTTTCTGTGTTCATCATCAAAGAACATCATGTCTGTGTAGTGCACTCCACTGTCTGCCTGCAACCTAGAAAACGCATGCACGCACAGGCGCACACACATACACACACACACACACACAGTATTATAAGTCTCCTCATATTGCTCTTTTCCCCTCACACATTACACCCTCTTTATTACACCTTACCTCTTAAAATGTGTGACCTTTGACCCTGGGTAGATTTCCTTGAAGGAAATGTATTGGTCAAGGCTGTACAGTGAGAGTAGCTCATTAGCTCCATGCACTTCCCCTGTGCTGAAACGCACACAATAATAATATTAATGATAATAATATTATTAACAAATAATATATACAATGTAATCACATATAATAATGAGATTAATAAAATTCAATAAAAAGGAAGCAAAAGAAAAAACAATATGGGTATAATAAATAAAAAAATATAAAGCTTCTTCTCTCAATTTCTCATATCCGTTTTTAGAAACTCTTGCAATGATTCAATCTTTATTACAGGAAGAACAAACTCCACACAGGCACATGGCCATAGATTATGTGCTTATCATGCAATTTTGCAAAAGTTGGATCGGTTCCAGGTATTGTAGAATTTTCAATCATTGTTTTAGGTGTGTCAGGAGTTTATAGGGAAAACTGAGTTGTGTGCAGGATTAAGAAACAGGGCTGTAGAGATAGTGGTGAGTGTTTCTCACCGTGAGGCCAGGCCGATCGGGATGCCCTGAGTGTGCAGAGAGCGCAGGACGTCTATGGTATCTTTATAAAGCTGGACATGATGATTTCTCGAGTCCACCACCCTACCACTGAGAGAGAGAGAGAGAGAAAGAGAGTGTGTTGGAGAAAGAAAGAGAGAGAGAGTGTGTTGGAGAAAGAGAGGGAGAGAGGGGGGGGTTCCTGTTATATCACATTAGTTTTAACAGAAGTATTCATGGCAAATATGTCTATTATTAACATAGAATTGTGACAGATAATAAGGAAGAAATAACCTCTGATCTTTGCGGAAAGGAGGATCAACGTGAGTATCCACCCAGAAAGGCCATAGGGTGTAATCTAATCAAAGACACATTATAGTAAATCTCATATCACTAAACACCATTTAAACTCCCATAAAACCTGAGAATAAGGCTGTATTTGGATTTAAACTCCAAGTGAGTGTGGCCTAAATGGAAAGTCTCAACTATAGATGTTTGTGGGATAAATA
>JAOVVG010000018.1:14952949-14968044 GCA_028566375.1 Leptodoras nelsoni
AGACAGACAGACACAGATATACAGGCAGGCAGACAGACAGAAACAGACACAGATAGACAGACAGACACAGATATACCGGCAGACAGACAGACAGAAACAGACACAGATATATAGACAGACAGACAGACAGATATGCAGACAGACAGACACAGATATACAGGCAGGCAGACAGACAGAAACAGACACAGATAGACAGACAGACACAGATATACCGGCAGACAGACAGACAGAAACAGACACAGATATATAGACAGACAGACAGACAGATATGCAGACAGACAGACACAGATATACCGGCAGGCAAACAGATAGACAGAGGAGATATGCAGACAGACACAGATATACAAACAGACAGACAGACACAGATATACAGACAGACAGACAGACACAGATATAGAGACAGACAGACAGACACAGATATACAGACAGACAGACAGACAGACAGACAGACACAGATATACAGACAGACACAGATATACAGACAGACAGACAGACAGAAACAGACACAGATATACAAACAGACACAGATACACAGACAGACAGACAGACAAAAACAGACACAGATATTTACACAGACAGACACAGATAGATAGACAGACAGACACAGATAGATTGACAGGCAGACACATAGACAGACACAGAAATATAGACAGATATATAGACAGACAGTGAGATAGACAGACAGGCAGCTACACATATACAGAAAAAAGACAGACAGACAGTAGACAGGTGCATGTACATAGACAGGCAGACTGAAATGCACATTCAGACAGACACAGACAAACAGAAAGACTGATAACTGAAGTAAAGTTATTTACTGAGGTAGGTAGTGTGCATATGATTTACCTCAGGATCAGGAGGTGAGTGTAAATCAGAAACTGTGAACTTCACTTTATCATCTCCTTTATCTCACACGCTACTGGCCAGTCATGCCCTGGGATTATGTGGCTCGTCCAATAGCATGGCACGACTTCAGTCAAGGTTTAATCGCTTCACGGTCACTGAACATCACCTCAGATATTTAACACTCATTCATACCAGGGCTGAGAGCAAAGATACAGGCACCACACACACACACACAGTCACGTTGGTAGGCACCATTCTCTGCTCAGTTGTACTAACACTTAAATCAGGAAAATGTTTATGTCATATCCATGGACATTTGTTCAATTTATAGAACAGAAAGGAAACACAAGATGTGATGTCATTTCCTGTAATCCATTGAAGGCAGTTGTCCAGGCTGGGGGTCATGACCCTGAGTATTTCCTTCACCACTGGGGCAAATTTATTCATCTCCATTTTCCCTAGGAAACTCTTGAGGAACTCTTTTGATAGTGGACTGGGTCTTTTGCTATGCAAAATGAAAATCACCAATATGCAAAATGTTACTCTGTATGTGTTTTGTATTCACACACACACAGACACACACACACACACACATACAAATTGACCTTCTTTCATAACACTTTCCTCTCCAGTCTCAGGCTCAATACTGTAAAAATGCACGCAGTTTTCCTTTTGCTAAGTGACAGACAATCTAGGACAAACACGGGCAGAGCTTAGTTTCAGATTTTTGTCCTTCTTCAGCTTTGTCTAAACTGCTGCTTTAAGACACACAATATACTCATTTAGCAGTATTACCTAATGTTATGTTAGGTAGCTTGCTAGCTTAGGTGATTAGTCTGTTAGTTAACATTAACATTAGATTACTTCTTTTGGAGTGTCTATCTGACAGTCTGATCTCTAGCAAGCTAGCTAAACCTGTACTGTGTCTGATCACACTAACACACCACCACCACACCACACCACAGTGTCACTGCAGTGCTGAGAATGATCCACCACCCAAATAGTACCTGATCTGTGCTGTTCCTGTGGGGGTCCTGACCATTAGAGAACAGAGTAAAGGGGAGTGTGTAGAGAAACAGATAGACTACAGTCTGTAATTGTAGAACTACAAAGTGCTATATGGTAAGTGGAACTGAGAAAATGGACAAAGAGTGTAGAGAAAAGGTCTGATTGTTGCATTTTGGTCCACTTCTCATTTTCTCATAGAATACTGTATTTTATTTTATTTTGATCTTCCTTTTTATTTGATTTATTTATCTATATATTTTATATACATTTTATTATTATTTTATTCTTTTTAAAAATGATTATGATTATGATTATGGTTATGTTTTTTATTGCCTTAACAAATTCGTTTGGAATTGACCCCCCCCCCCCCCCACACACACACACACACACACACACACACACATACACACATATACATGCACACACACACGCGTGCCATCACCCCCACTTGAAAAACATGTAGCGACATTAAAGTTTGCTATGCATGACATCATCAAAAAAGGATGCGTTTTTCACCTGCTGTGTTTTTGCAGCTGCTCTTGGAAAGGAACCGCCCTCAGACACACACACGCACACACACACACATACACACACACACACAAGTCAGTACAGGATGTATTCAGACAATGAATGCCCGTTATTGTCATACTAAAGCTCTGTCCCAAATCTCACTTTATTCACAACATATTGCACTAGTTTTTAATAATGCACTATTTGTATTATATGAGTGCGCTATGGTAGGGAGTAGGGAGAGTGCTTTGGGATGCACCTGCAGTGGACTTTACTTGTACATGTATTGTCTAGCATTAGCTTACCATTTTTTTTTAAACATTAGCTAGGAATGTTGGCTTGCTAGATAAGCTTTTATTAAGTGCAAATGATGCCAAATTACAGTAAAGCACCAGAACACACTTTTTAAACGGTTTCTTAAAATGGTGGAAACTGTGGAAATTTAGTTGGTGGTAAATGCTCCGAGTAATTACAGTGTAATCTTGTGTCAGCATTCCCATTTGTCTCAATTCCCAGCTCTGTCTTGTTCACATTGTCCATATACGACATTTAACAGCTACATAATTTGCTAATATCAGTGATTAGCTAGCTTATACTCAGTATCCATGTTTCCCTGTTGCCTAGCAACACTGTTCTCAAAACTTTAATCATTTAAACAGTGAGTGTGCCATGTGTCTGATTCCACTCCATTAAAACCAAACAAATTCAAGTGTGTGTGTGTGTGTGTGTGTATGTGATTGTTTGTTTATGTGAAATGGCAGGACCTAAATCAGACACCACACCTACATGTCAGGACCTGAAGCATGTCCTCACTTTTCTGAGCATGAAATTCTGCTCACCGACAATTACTTTCAGAAAAGTAAAAGAGCAGAAAAGTTTGCTTTTCATTACTGAGGTTAGGGTTAGGGTTAGGTGTAGCGTTAATTAGGTGCATTTATAATTATGTCTATTGAAAGTCCTGACTTTGATAGAGGAACAAATATGTGTGTATTTATGTGTTTCTTCCAATTACAGATGAAGAGCTTTTTCTACTCAAGAAGAGCAGCAAACACACAGTCTCACATACACTTTAAACGCATTTCTGCTTGCAGGTCTCTAGGAGATTCTGATCCTGCACCCTGTGTGTGTGTGAGGGGGGTGTTGGGGGGTGGGAGAGTGATGTATTCATACTTCCATTACAGTTTAATGGTCAATTTTAGAAGACAGAGAAAGAGACAGAAAAGAGAAAGAGTGAAAGAGAGCAAGAGAGAGAGAGTGAGAGAAAGAGAAAGAGAGAGAGCAAATCAGCATTTTAGAAAGCCACAACATGAGCTCATCTCTAAAGCAGCCATTCTGATCTGCACTCACTAATCCCTAAACACTACATATTACACTAATGAGACTATGTAGTGCATAAAGGCAGTGGACATGTCCCAAACCACACACACTGTTCACTATTTTTCTCATGTTCATCCTCTCTATCCTTCTCTTTATCCTTAACATCCCATCTGGACTTACTTACTCTCTCTCTCTCTCTCTCTCTCTCTCTCTCTCTCTTTCTTGTACTTCTTTTTTCTTATGGAGCATCAATTCTGACATAAGAAAAAATATACTTTCATAAATAAATGGCTTCATAGATTCGTTATTCTCTCTATCTATATCTCTTCCTTTTTTCTTTCATAAAGGCCAGATTATCCATCCATCCCCCTCCCAGACTTTTGTCTCGTCTAACTGGGATCTCTGAGCATCAAACTCTAGTTTCACTCTGATCAAGGCCATGGCAAGCAGAATGAGAGCTTTGTGCTTGTGGCCCCTCACTAATGCCCTGATTAATACCCCCTCTCACACAGACTAATACCCCTCACACACACACACACACACACACACACACACACACACACAGTGGCAATGACCCACATGACCTCTGACACACTTGTATAGGATGTGTGTGTGGCTGTCTGGTCATCCTGGACTGAGGAACCTATAAAGACCAGCAGATTTGTATGATATATGAGCCTTCAGAGGAGAACTGTCAGCATGGAGTCTTCTAAAAAATAAAGTGCTATAGTACAGTATATTTACAGTATGTCTGTACATTTAAAACTCATCTAGTTCTGGTGTGTTTTTGAGCTACATTGCTTCAGGAGTTTACCAAGATACACTTTTTGAATATATTTAGAATATTGCTCAAATAAAACTGAGCTAATGAACTCTTCTGTTAAGGATGATGAGGTTGTAAAAAGCATGCACTAGTTTCTCAGCATCTTGGGTTAACATTATACTGATGACGCACACTTTTACATGCACTGGAATACAGCATATCAAGTCAGTGTGGAATTCTGCTTCGAAAAGTAGCCACTATCTAGAGCTGAGCAGCAGAATGAAATGACCCATTCTGTTAACTGGTAATTAGAAAAAGAACACAGCTGTTGGATAGAGGTTATTGGTGTGGGAAGTAAAGGTGTGGGAAATCTGACAAAAATATCATGTCATACCTTTTTCAAATATTTGTGTGTTGATACAGTAGTCAGCAATACAGTAGTGTGTTTAAAAAGAAGAAAACTGTACTGTTATTTATCCAATGTCCACAATTGTATAAATCATTATTATTTAATATAAGATAAAAAAAATGAAATTTTATAGAAGAATTTTTTACAATGTTGTGTACAGAATGTTAAGTGCTTCCAGTCTGTTTGTAATTACATTTATTTTAGAAAAACTCAGAAAAGTGTATTGTGGCATAATATCATTTTTATGTTGTATCCGTCCTCCAATGGACCGGTGACCTGTGCAATAATGTGTCTTCACGCCTTTAGCCCAGTGAGCGCTGGGATTGGCTCCAGAACCCCCTCAGTGTCTCAGTAGAAGGATAAGTAGCTTAATGTGTGAGTGAGAGTGAATGATATTGCATCAGCAGCAGCATATGATACTTATTAAATAATTTCTTTATATTTTGTGCCTCTCCTTCTGTTTTTTTTATAGTGAGATTGAATCCACTCCATGATTCTGTGATTCCTTCCACATTTTCCCAGGAGCTTTTCCACCTCAGCAGACTTTACTCCAGCCACAGCATTCAGGGTAAGCCATACAGCTAGGCCTGGCTGCAATTATTCCCTCCGAAGCACCCTAATTAGAAAATGAGCACATTTAACAAGATCGGTTATGATCTTTACACGCGCCTCACCTTCAAACAGCAGTCTGCTCAGACCTGTAAAAATTTCCTGTTCGTGTTTAGGCCAATTAAAGACATATTTCCGTCGTCTGCTCCCGCACTTGCTCACTCACAGTTATGTGAGGAATGCTGCCTTTAATAAACCAAACAAAGACATTAGGTTTGGAGTACTAACAGAATTAATGTCAGGTCTTAGTTGTTACGTGAAGGCAGCAGTGTACACAGTGTGAACATGTCTATCGGAAAGTTTAGTAGACTATATGTAGTGACCTAGGTTGAGTAAAGTTTGAGTCCACGTGGACTGGTGATGTTTATGTGTCCTATATAGTGCGTGGTTTGGGATATATCCACAGTGAACTGATAACGGTGATAAAGAGACACACAGAGGAAGAAAAATGGAACGTCAGCCTTTCACAGACGTGAGCAGAAAGAAGAACGTGACAGGCAGAGAGTCAGTTGTTTCGTTTCACAGTGTGAGTGTAAATGAGTAAACAGGCGGTTTGGTCCAATCTGTGCTGTGCCCACCAGACAATATAAACACCCCCCACCAAAACACACACACACACACACACACATTCACACAAAAGCAATGCTGAGCTCCGCTACCCACCATTGGCTGGCTATTATGCTTCACTGTCCAATCATGGTGTGTTTGGGTTTAAATCAGGACACAAGCAGGGTGTGTGTGTGTATATGTGTATGTGTTTGTGTGTGTGTGTGTGTGTGCAGTCTGTACAGTCCAGTAGGTTGCACTCCTTTCTGTTGTTTGGGTTTGATTTTAAATGAACAGTGTAATAGTTATTTCAGCTAACACACTGAAATAGTGTGTGTTTGTGTGTGTGTGGTGCAGATGTGGAATACTAACAGCATAACCCTGTTAATAACCTGTTACTAATAGTCATGATTACAGGTTTTTCAATGTTACATGATCTTTGTGGTTCTTTGTTGGTGGGTGTTTTTGGATGGTAAACTAACCTTGAGTTTTTCTCAGGTGTGACCATATTTGTTTGTGTGTGTGTGTGTGTGTGTGTGGTTGGGGGGGGGTTATGTGTTGAACACAGCATCCGGTTGCTTTGTGTAGCCGCCTCCATGGTATTAGTATTTATTCATTCATTCAGCACCAGAATTAAACCAAAGAATTACGGTGTAAAGCCAGGGCAACAAAGATGGTTGCTTTTCGTGTTGGTTTCATAGACATAAAATAAACCTCGTCACTCTATTATATCTTCTGCTCATATATCACATTCTTTTCCCAAAGCCTTGGGTAAATTCTTTCTTTTGTAGTCTTTAATTTTTTTACCTACTTGTTTAAAAAAGAACGAACTCTCTCTCTCTCTCTCTCTCTCTCTCTCTCTCTCTCTCTCTCTCTCTCTGTGGCTTTTACCTAGCAGGGTGGGTGAGGTCACAAAACGATTAATATAATAACTGAGCTTTTGTTGTTATTGTGTACAGGTTGTTGAATTTCCAGTCCATAATTTGGGATCCGAATGCCACCTTTATATTCCAGGAGGTTTCACAACGTCACTGAGGTTTTCAACAATGGAATAAAAACAAACCTAACAAACGGAAGCAGGCACACTTAGGAGAAATGTTTACTCAGAGCAGAAATGATCAGTTTAGGAGATTCAATTACTCGAGCTTGAGATGGAAACCTGCTGTTAACTCAGCATTTTTAACTCAATTCTAAGAGATTTATTACTGATAACTCTAAACTGTGTCTCTTACTTGATATATGAAGATTTTTGATACCAAAACGACATCATACTAACAGGGAGACAGGGCACAATGAGAGGTCACTGTGAGACAGGCTACAGTGAGACAGGCTACAGTGAGACAGGACACAGTGAGACAGGTCACAGGGAGACAGGACACATTGAGACAGGTCACAGTGAGACAGGTCACTGTGAGACAGGTCACAGGGAGACAGGTCACTGTAAAACAGGACAAAGTGAGACAGGTCACAGGTAGACAGGACACAGTGAGATAGGTTACAGAGAGACAGGACACAGTGGGAAAGGACACAGTGAGACAGGCTACAGTGAGAGAGGACACAGTGAGACAGGACACAGTGAGACAGGTCACAGGGAGACAGGACACAGTAAGACAGGTCACAGGGAGACAGGACACAGTGAGAAGGGACACAGTAAGACAGGCTACAGTGAGACAGGACACAGTGAGACAGGTTACAGTGAGACAGGACACAGTGAGACAGGACACAGTGAGACAGGTCACAGGGAGACAGGACACAGTGAGAAGGGACACAGTAAGACAGGCTACAGTGAGACAGGACACAGTGAGACAGGTTACAGTGAGACAGGACACAGTGAGAGAGGACACAGTGAGACAGGTCACTGTGAGACAGGTCACAGTGGGACAGGTCATTGTGAGACAGGTCACAGTGGGACAGGTCATTGTGAGACAGGACACGGTGAGACAGGACACAGTGAGAAAGGTCACAGGGAGACAGGTCACAGGTAGACAGGTCACTGTGATGTGATCTCTCTCACTTAGACAAGTCTCACTCTGCACTCCCCTTGCCTGCCTCTGCACAGTTTTCCGCAGTGTGTGAGGTTACTGTTAGACATGGTGTCTCCTCGTAGCTATGTAAATCCCTCTCTCAGTGTGCATACTTTCCCCTCGAATAATCTCTTTCCCAGGACACACTTCAGGAGAGCTGCAGTCTGACCACTACACCAGACAGGTGTGGTCATTATATTAAACTTCTCTCTGCTCTCTGTGTCTCAGTAGTTTCCAGGCTGTGGCTCTGAATCAGCTGCAAAAACTGTTGGCATGACTGAGTGTTACACATCAGCACTTTTTAAGGTGATTCCAGAAGGAGGGATTAGAGGTGAGACAGATGCTGAAGATGGTGAAGGCTGTAACATGAATGTGGCAAAATAAGATCATGCTAAAATCTTATGGTCACAGTCACAGAAAGTCTAGTCCAACTATGACCAAGCAACTAAAATTGATTCTGTAATATGACAATTCATTAAAATCAATCCAAATGTCTGTTACCTCAAACCATGTAGAGGAAGGTTATGGACTTCTGGGTGTATGGAACTATGTATTAATCATACATAATGCTTTGATATGCTCATAATTCTGTTTAGAATTAATAAATAATAATTCTGGTCAGTTTTGTTCATTTGCAAATATAATTATAACCTAAGAACTTTTGCAACAGCTGTGGATGCTGATTTATCTTTACAGTACTAATGATGCAATCACAAATAGCAGTTTGCCTTTTACATTAGAATACCTTTTGCATTAGAGATGTAAAGAGGTGAGGGGTGGGGCAAAGGCCAGGTGGATAACTCTAGAGAGGTGAGTGGGTGGAGCCAAATAGTGGATCACTGAGGCAGGGGTCAAACTATTCACTGTAGACAGGTGACGGTGTGGGGCCCAGCAAATGGCTCCAGAGAGCTGAAGGCAGGGATGAAACAATGTTTTACAAATTGTGTATGAATGGTGATTTAGAGAATACTGTATTACTCATAACATTCATGCACATAAAGGTTTGAGTTACAGAAAAATGTGACTAATAAACTAGAATTAAAAATCACAACATTCAGATTTTTATAAACTTATTGTACAAATCTTTAATAAACTAACAGTAAAATCCCTTAATCTTTTATCTTCTCTCTGACACAGACATGTTGTGTTTCCGTTGTTTTTTTCTCACTTGTTCTCACGAGAGTGATGAAGTGAGATTTAAAATCATTCTGTCTCCATCTGTGGCCACTTTTCCTAAATCCTGCTTCATATGGTGGGCTGATGGTAGGATTGAGAGTGCTGAGACTGAGAGAGAGAGAGAGAGAGTGAGAGAGAGAGAGTTAGCTGCCTGGATGTGGGAGATGAAAGGAGCAATATATGAAACACAAACAGAGAGAAACACAGGACGGCTTTGATGTTCAAACCTCACAGGTCTGTTCCTCCATGAGCACTGGGCCTTGGTCAACACACACTCACACACACACACACACACACACACACACACACACACACACACACACACACACACTAAGCATTTCACCAACACTACAGAAGAGAAAAAGAGAAAAGAGGGAATAGATGGATGGATGGATGGATAGAGAAACAAAAGGATTGGTGAAAAGACGGATACCAATCCAGGTAAAAACCTGAATGGGAATAAAAGAATAAAGGATGGGAAATGGAGTGTATGGGTATTGACAAGAAAAGATGTAGAAATGATGGGTGTTGGAGAAATGTATGAGAAAGGATGGAGGTAGAAAAAGATGGAAGGATGGATTGTCAAAATAAAAGGAATGGATGGAATATGTAGAAAAGGGGAATGGGTGTAAAAATAAAGGGATGGATAGATGGATGGATGGTGTCTTGGGTGTACAAATAAAGGGATAGATGGATATAGAAAAGAAAGGATGGACAGATAGGTAGAGACATATATATGGGTGAATGAATGGATAGTCAATGTCTGGCAGAAAATAAGAGAATGGATAAAAGGTACACGATCATAAATGGATGGATAAATATTAAATGAATGAGAGGACAAAAATGAGAGAAGGAAAGGAAGGAAAGGAAAAAGAAAAGATTTGTGCCTGAAGCCACTCCCGTGATATGAGCTGGGAGAAAAACAAGCTGCACTTCCCTCACCACCTGCTAAAGGGATCGAGTTACAGTTCAGGAAACACTGCTCATGTTGGGCTGCGTCCTAAATCCCACTTCTCCGTCACTCCCTGTTAGATTGCAGTGAGCTTCCCTTCAGTGCTTCATCCGACACCGAGAATGTGCTCACAGCGAAAGTGTCTCTGTTACTCTCCCAGGCTTCACGATTTTCAAATATGGGGAGGAAATTTCAGGAAACGGATTCTGTAATAGCAGGAGCAGGTTTAGACAAATGTAATACCTGCCCTTCAGTTAGATTCATTTACACAGTCACAGGAGCAGAGCATTCACATAAGCAATGTGTTTGTTGTTTATTTCAGATACACAACCGTATTGCATTTCAGTATGTTGCTAAACTGGTATAGTCTGTAATTACAACCCATTTTAAGTTTATTGTATGTTTTGTATATTAAAACTAACAAACTAGCTTTTCAAGTGGCACAAAAGTAATGGCACCCTGAGTGTGATGCACTGCGTTGGCTGAGCTGCATCATTGGACGGTTTAGGGCATGTTTCACCTTCTCCGGTTAGGTGTCATTTTTCCCGTTTTTTGGACAGAGGTTATCCTGAGGGTACGGCTAGCCTGTTCATTGGCTCTGTCATGAATGTGCTTGCTAATTTATCAACATACAGTATGTATGTAAGCATGAAGCAAAAAAGTGCTAGTGGAAATTTTTAGTTGGATCTTGTTTTGGCCACAAAACCCAAAATTCACACCTGTTGAAGTGAAGTGCAATGGGACTGTTTCAGCTCTGCTGGGTTTAACATCATGTATTTCAGAATGCTGAGAATGCAGAGTGTAATAGATGAACCTTGACAACACCCACATAACCTTCCACCTCTCGGACACACCCTGACCCAAGAGACAGGCCGTGTTTGCTCAGATGGGAAGTGACAGACCTCCTAATTCTCTTTTAGCCCGAGCCACCTTGAGATATGTGTGTGTGTGTGTGTGTGTGGGTGGGTGTGGGACTCCTCTCAGCTTTACAGCGGCATGTGCTTTTACTGCCGACTTTCCCCCATACAGGTTGTGCAGGTGCTCTGTGCTGTTAGAAAACACCACACTCGGGTTTCGGTCTCGCTCCATGAGCTTGAAAAGGAGAGAAGAGTGAGAAGTTGCATTTTGTGAGAGGATAAGGGATGACCTTGTGGTGGCTGCAGAACAAACAGGTTTTATTTCATCCGCTGCTGTGTGATCTCGACTCATACTCCTAACGTTTAATGATGAGGGGGTGCGATTAAGCTGAGCTATTATTCCTGTAAAACTCCTCTGTCCTGAAGATGTCAGAAAAGCTTTTCCACTGCCTGGTACAAAGCACTGACACTGGAGACTCCTTCCATAATTGTTATATAAACATCTTATAGAGAACTTCTCCCTGTCAATGCTTACATGTCTTTTTAATCTGATTATTATTAGTGGAGCACCTGCTGTGAAAGTGAAAGAAAAGTTGCTATAGAAATGATAACTGCACTATTCTCAGAGTTGCAGTTACAGAAAACTAATCAGCACCTTCTGACTAATAGTGTCTTCTTTCTCTTGGATGCCAATTTGTCTTTGTATGGAGGACAGGAAAAATAAAATAATAAATCTCAGTGTGTGCGTGTGTGCGTGTCTGCCTCTCGGGCAAATGAAGAGAACATGAGTGGAGGTGATTAGGGTGTTTACTTGAGTTTCATCAAACACACACACACACACACACACACACATGCACACACATGCACTCATGCTCGTACTGATACTCTGTGTAGTGTTAGGGTGTACATCTCAAAGGTTCATTACCAGTATTCTAAACATTCAGAAAAAGACAACTCTCTCAGATTTTGACTTCATTTGACAGTGCGTGTGTGTGTGTGCGTGTGTGTGTGTGCGTGTGAGAGAGACTAGAGTGTTGCCACCCTTCTACCCTTCTTTATGAGGTTGCCTCCTCTCGACCAATCAGAGATTGAGAATCCCAGATGAGCAGTGATGCTGCTGTTTCTGCTGCTCTGTGTGTTTGTGTGTGTGTCTGTGTGTGTGCATGTGTGTGCGTGTCTGTGTGTGATATTTCATATCCTTGTCTTAAGCTGAAGGAGGAAAAACAAGCTCTCTCTTAACTCTTAAGCTCTCTCTTAACTCTTGTACAAATACTGAACACACGCATACATAGAGATACACACACACACATAGACACAAAAACCCAGTTAACATCTTGTGTGAACATTCTATGTTTACACAGACAATACCAATTCTTATGTTGGTCCTATATACTGACAACTCAGTAAAGTAAATATATAAACCTAATGCGACAACTAACTCTCTGTCTTTCTCTCTGTCTTTCTCTCTCTCTCTCTTTCTCTCTCTGGCTCTCTCAGGTAAGTAACTCACCTGTCTTCACTGGAGTAAATATGATTGCTCTCTTATTGTTTACTCTTACGGTTAACACAAATACACACGCAGACACGCACACACACACACACACATAGGGACAAGGCTTGGGGCTCCTCTGGCATGGGCAGGTTTCCATGGAGACACTCAGCTAAAAATAACCATGGAGACGGCTTCCCCGTGCCAATCGCCAATGCTGAGTGTTTTGATGCCCTACCTACGTCACACACATGCACACACACACACACACACACTGCATTTTAAACCTATTTCATATCATGCATAAATTTACATCATGCCTTCTCTTTTGCAGTAGCCACCCATATGACCAGTCAGAGTCTAGTTCCTGCCTCTTGTGAACAAACCAGAGTATTGTTTCCACCCCGATCCCACCAATCAGAGTCTAGTTCCTGCCCCTTCAGACACTGTAACCAATCAGAACACAGTTCCCAATTCTCATGACAGTTAGAGCCTAGTTCTTGCTCCTTGTTACACTGTAACCACAATTTCTGCACCCATGGCACTGTAACCAATCAGAACATATTTCCTACCTCTTATGATACTGTAACCAATCATAGTATAGTTCCTACCTCTTATGATACTGTAACCAATCATAGTATAGTTCCTACCTCTTATGATACTGTAACCAATCATAGTATAGTTCCTACCTCTTATGATACTGTAACCAATCAGTGTATAGTTCTTACCTCTTATGGTACTACAACAATCAGAGCATAGTTCCTGTACATTGTACAACATCCTGGACATTGTAACCACAGTTCCTGCCCCATGACTCTGTAAATAATCAGAGCACTATTCACACCTCTAACAACACAGTAACTAATCAGAGCATAATTCCTACCTCTCGTGATACTGTAACCAGTCAGAGCACAGTTCTTGCCCTCCATGGTACTGTAACCAATCAGAGTATAGTTCCTACCTCTCATGATACTCTAACCAATCAGAGAATGGTTCTTGCCCTCAATGGTACTGCAACAATCAGAGCATAGTTCCTGCCCCCATGGTACTGTAACCAATCAGAGTACAATTCTCGCCTCTTGTGACATTGTAACCACAGTTCCTGCCCCATGACTCTGTAAATAATCAGAGCATTATTCACACCTCTAACAACACAGTAACTAATCAGAGCATAATTCCCGCGCCAAAGATACTGTAACCAATTGGAGCATAGATCCTGCCTCTCTTGACAATGTAACCAATCAAAATACAGCTTCTTTTCCACTGACACTGGTACCAATCAGAGCACAGTTCCGGCCCCTTGTGACACTGTAACCAATCAGAACACAGTTCATTTTTTCTCATATTGTTTTTCACTTCTGTGTGTGTGTGTGACATCTTTGTGGAGTTAAGTGTGGAGGATAGGAATATCTGAAATTTGTAAGCTTGTGGGGACATTTTGCTGGTCCCCATAAGAAAAGTGTTTTTTGTTGTAGACCCCCCCCCAAAAAAAAGAGCCAAAAAGTTGCATTTACATTACTGGGGTTAGGGCTAGGGATAATTAGCTGCAGTAATAATTATATCACTGGAAAGTATAGCAATGCAAACATGTGTGTGTGTGTGTGTGTGTGTGTGTGTGTGTGTGTGTGTGTGTGTGTGTAGGACCCAGAGGAGCTAAAACTCGCATGAATGCATTTGTGGAGATGGTTACGTAAGAGGCGCTTTCTGGGGAACTGTTTTTGACCTGGACCACACACACACACACACACACACACACACATATACACACACAATCATAACACTCAGTGCATAAGCGGTGTGTTTAGAGCTCAGTGTGTAAGCAGTGTGTTTAGAGCTCCGTGTGTAAGCGTTGTGTTTAGAGCTCAGAGTGAAAGCAGTTGTGTAGAGCTCAGTGTGTAAGCGGTGTGTTTAGAGCTCAGTGTGTAAGCATTGTGTTTAGAGCTCAGAGTGAAAGCAGTTGTGTAGAGCTCAGTTTGTATGCGGTGTGTGTAGATCTCAGTGTGGATGCGGTGTGTGTAGATCTCAGTGGGTAGGTTGTGTGTAGTGATAAGTGTGTAAGCTGTGTGTGTAATGCTCAGTGCAGTGTAAATGTTTGTGTAACAGGTAGTGTGTTTAGTGGGCAGTGTGTATGAGGTGTGGGTAGATCTCATTGTGTAAGTGGTGTGTGTATGTGGTTTGTGTAATGAGTAGTGTGTGTAATGCTCAATGTGTATGCGTTTTGTGTAATGTGCAGTGTGTATGTGGTTTGTGTAATGTGTGGTGTGTGCGGATCTCAGTGTGTATGTGGTGTGTGCAGTGATTAGTGTGTATGCGGTGTGTATAGTGAGCAGTGTGTATTTGGTGTGTGTAGTGATCAGTGTGTATGCGGTGAGTGTAGTCATCAGTGTGTATGCAGTGTCTGTAGCGATCAGTGTGTATGCAGTGTGTGTAGTGATCAGTATGTATGCGTTGTGTGTAGTGATCAGTGTGTATGCAGTGTGTGTAGTGATCAGTATGTGTGCAATGTGTGTAGTGATCAGTGTACATGCAGTGTGTGTAGTGATCAGTGTGTATGCAGTGTGTGTAGTGATCAGTGTGTATGCAGTGTGT
>JAOVVG010000018.1:15010954-15021571 GCA_028566375.1 Leptodoras nelsoni
AAGCTCATCAATGAGTCCATATTTATCATAAAATAAGAACAGATAAAGGCAGGACGTAAAGTTTTAACCTTAAGGTCATCGTAGATGCTTCTGTGATGATCTTTGAGATGTGTGGTCATGTTTGCTGTGACTTTTCCCTTATTGGACACTTTTGAAAGGCAGATTTTGCAGATGGGGAAGCCTGCGCAGTCAGCCGGACCCTCCTTGTCCCTCAGGTAGCCGAAATGTTTCCAGACACCAGACCTGACTCTGTGTTCAGGTGGATAAAGCTCAGGGAGGTCAGTTGCTCCTCCAATGGTGAACGGGTTTACTTCCCTCTACAACACAAAAATAAAATCGAATCATAACTTGCTTCACAGATTATAAATAAAAGCGATAGCTAAGATTCTTTACTTGTACTTCGGTGTAGACATGGTTGTGGTTCTCTTTAAGGTGTTGCATCATGTTCGTCGTCATTTCCCCTTTAGAGATCAGCTTTCGCAAGCAGAGTTTACAGATCGGCGCTCCGTCTTCCACAAGGTCCCCGTCAGCTGTTTTACGATATCCGAAATACTCCCACAGCTTGGGGTTGTACTGGCCGCTTGGCGGATGGAGCTCGGTTGGCAGGAAAACATCTTCAAACGTCTCACTTGTAACTGCGCTCTAAGCAGCGAGATCACTGGCTTTAACAACTGTGCAAATTTCTGATTAAGCAAAGAAAGCATGAATCCGTTTTAACACCATTTAAGGTGTGTGTACATACCCGGACCTCGTCGTAGATGGTTCGGTGATAATCCTTCAGATGTTTAAACATGTTTGTAGTGCATCGCCGTTTGGAAGCCACTTTCTGCTGACACAGTTTGCAGATGGGGAAGTCGTCACACACGACCGAGCCGTCTGCATCTTTTAGGTAGCCAAAATACTGCCAGACTGCAGACGTGACGTTCTGAGTTGGCGGATGGAGCTCCGGTGGTTCGATGCCCCACTCTGTTCGAAGTGTGGTGATGGCTTCCTGATGTACAGTCGGTCATTAAAGCAAGACGTTATCCTTAGAAACTGACCCGACGATGAACTAGTTAACATGCATTACAGGCGTCTTCTATTAATTAGGCTACATTAATTCTCGTTATCCATCTCAGATCACAAAACTTAGGTAACAAACTTTGCACTTTGCAAACAAACATATTTCCACAAATAGAATTTGTAGCAGATTTTCTTTAGAAAGTGTAACCTGGCTCAACATACATCATATACATTTTATGCAGTTATACCTTGCTGATAAACAAATTCACCTGCACTTCATTATACACTGACTGGTGTTTTTTCCGAAGGTGCCTCAGCATGTTGGTGGTCGGCGTCCCGCCAGTTGGGGGTTTGATCATTTTCCTGAGGCAGATTTTACAGATGGGGGCCGCGTCTTCCTTCAGCTCTCCGTCCGTGGTTTTCTGATATCCGAAGTAATCCCACAGCTTGATGTCGTTTTGACCACTTGGTGGATAGAGTTCGAAGGGTCTGTAGATGGACTTTTTAGCAATGGCTGGCTAAAAATGAACAAAACACACACGATTTTTTTTTTTCAGGTTATAAGAAATGCCAAGCATTGAACTACGCATAAACCGATCAGACACAGATCAGTACCTGTGTGAATTATGTTCCCATAATGATAATTGTATGAACATGCGTGTGTGGAAATGTAGCTTATTTTCCCAACTACAGGCAACACAGTCCCTATAATGACAATTACATGATTGTGTGTGTACCCTAACTTTGCAATTCTTGTCTCAATGGACATATGACCTTGATCCTTCTCATGACAATTATATGAGAGCGCGTGTGTGTGTGTGGGCATACATTTGTTTACTAGCTGTGTACTATATTCATTATTATTACATGAATTCCTGAATTTGTGTGAGAGTTTACATTTATGGCATTTGGCAGACACCCTTATCCAAAGTGACTTTCATTTATCTCTCTTTTTTTATACTTTTGAGCAGTTGTGGTTAAAGGGCTTGCTTGGTGCTGGGATTTGAACACATGACCTGATCAGTAGTCCAATGTCTTACCCCTGTCCCGTTGAGAGTTAGCCCCATACATTTTGTCCTAGCAGGTAGATATATAGGAGTATATTTCTGGCCCATGTAAGGCTACTGTTACAGGACATTGTGTCATGCACGTTGTAAATTCTGTAGAATTTAATTTACAAACCCTGAGCTGAACCTGAACTTTACCTTGACTTCCTTGTACACATCCAGGTGGTAGGCCCTCAGGTGCATGAGCATGTTTGTTGTGCTGCCTCCTTTAGCAGTCACTTTCAGCTGACACAGTCTGCACATGGGGTAGCCGTCACACACCAGAGACCCGTCTGCATTTTTCGGGTATCCAAAATATTTCCAGACTGGGGACAGGGCGTCCATCGTCGGGAGATGAAGCTCCACGGGTTCCAGTTCGTTTTCAGACCTCACAGGATCAAATGTTGCCTGAAACGGGGTTTAGATCAGATAAATTCGAAAAACCAGACCAAACCCAGCTCATTAGCATTAGTTAAAGTATGATCAGCAGATTTGAAGGGACAGTAATGTGAAATATTTTTCTGATCCGATTTCTGACCAGTTTAAAATATTCTTACCTCCTTACATCTTAACAATTTTTTATTCCAATGTGATAAGAAATACAATCCGGTTAAATACTAAACCTCAGAACCGGGCAAACCTGTGCAAGCTGCATATTAAAATAAAACAACGTGTCCATTTCATAGTGTATTTACGGTAGCCCTGACATTGCAGATGTTACAGTAGTAGGTTATCCCTTATTCAAGTGAACGAGGAGGTTTCACTACACCATCTGGGTAAAGATGAGCCATCAGTAACAGTACAAAGACTAAATTCTGTACCTTGATCTCATTATAAGTCGTCCGGTGATAATCCCTGAGGTGTGTGAACATGTTGGTGGTGTTTCCTCCTTTAGCAGACACTTTCTTTTGGCAGAGTTTGCAGATGGGGAAACCATCACTCAGAACCAACCCTGCTGCGTCTCTTGGGTAGCCGAAAAACTTCCACACGGCCGATTTCACCTTCCGCGTCGGAGGGTGAAGGTCTGAAGTGCCCGTGTCCAGCTCCAAGACTAACGAGCTCAGTACTTCCTGTTAGCAGGAAAGACCTGTTTAAAAATTTCTCAGGGACATTTCAGATCTTACAGTTCCATTTTTTTATTTATATATTGGTTTTACACAAGTGCCCAGAGTAAACCTGTGCAGACTCCACACAGAAAGGACTTGTTAACATGACTGGAGCAATACATGTTTGGTGAAATGTTCATATTAAAGCAATATTTACAATGGTTGGAAAATGGTTTGGGTACACGATACTATGTCCAAGCATATCCAAATCTAAGAAAATCAAAAGCAAGTTTTTTTTTACATGTCTTGTGGATATAACTACATTCCTGCCCACTGAAATGTAGCTTCACTTCAGCATGCAAAGGGTAAAAGCACAGCCAAGAAGGATTTTTCAAAAATCCACTATGACCGGTACCTCAGGTTCAGTGTACACATTGTTGTGCTTCTCCTTAAGGTGCTGCTTCATATTTCGCGTAGTTTCTCCCCTGGACACTAACTTCCGAAGGCAGAGTTTACAGAACGGTGCACCGTCCTCGTCCACAACTCCATCTGTGTTTTTGCGGTATCCGAAATGCTCCCAAAGTGACGGGTCGCATGGGCTGCTGGGCGGATGGAGGTCGGCGGCTGAGCAAACATCCTCAAACACCTCGTTAGTCACTGCAGACTGAGAGAGAGAGAGAGAGAGAGAGAGAGAGACAGAGAGAGACAGGGAGAGAAAGAGACAGAGACAGACGACAAACAAAATAAACCTATTACTAATGACGTCTTAAGACATTCTGAGGTCTATACACACTTCACTGAATGTGTTCACTTGTCAGTGTAGGCATGCTTAATTTAGGGTAGATCTTCTGTAACTGCTTGAACAGTCTGCATAGCGCTGATTAATTCAGCAGGAGAAAACTAACTGGCGTTACGGAGCGGCTAACAAGCCAGACTTGTACGCACTCGGATTTCGTTGTAGACGCTCCGATGACAGTCTTTGAGGTGCTTGAACATGTTGGTGGTGTTTCCTCCTTTCGAAGGCACTTTCTGGTGACATATCTTGCAGATGGGGAAGCCGTCGCACACCACTGTCCCCTCTGCATCTTTCAGGTATCCAAAATGCTCCCACACGGAGGACGTGACGTTCTGTGTCGGTGGGAAAAGCTCAAGGGTTTCGTTGCTGCATTCGGGTCTCCAGGCTCCGATCGCCTCCTACAGACAGCGAGGCAGACAGTAACACGTTTAGCTTCACAATACTGTTTCTGTAAGCGCTGAAATCTGTAATCACTGGGTGATTACACAGTGTCTACAAGCGTAGACAAATCACCTTTTACAATTTTATAGCCGCTGTAATCGAAATCCGGATCATTAGTGCAAAAATACCAGCTCTGAGCTGAATATCTGTTGAAATCTCCAAGAAAACATTCATTCCCATTTTCATGAAGCAATCCTCCTCAGTTTTCCTAAATCCCTTTTCATTTTTTTTTCTTTTATTTATAACTTTAGCTGTCTTGCTTATTCCCAACTCCCTTTGATCTTTTCTTCCTGCATTTTTACTTTTCCTTCCATCCTTCCCTTCGTTTTACTTTCAACAGGGAAAGTTCTTGCCTTCCTTTTTCCTTCTTTCTTGGTTTTTACATTCTTGTCCTTCTTACTAGTCATCTCTCATTCTTCCACTGCATTACTCTTTGTTGTCAATGTTTTTTTCACTGTATTTGCCTGTCTTCATTTCCCTTTCCTGTCTTACTTACTTTTTGCTTTCCTTCCTTTATTTTTCTTCATTTCTTTCCTTCAATTCCTTCCTTCCACATGCATACACACAAGAGGACGAGATTTAATCAAATTATTAACCAAAATAATTTTTTTTGTTCAGGGACTTGTACTAAAAAAAAAACATGGCATTGTTTAACATTAATCTAAGCTAAGTCTAAGCTTTTATTCCTGTTTAAGAAAAGAGGATTTGTGTTGAGAACTCCAGCAGGTTAAAAGCTCGTCACCTGAACCTCCTCGTATATAGACTGGTGGTTCCTGCGGAGGTGCCTCAGCATGCTGGTGGTGAGGTTCGCTCCTCTGGAGGACACCGCGAGCTTCTGCAGGCAGATTTTACACACCGGAGCTCCGTCTTCTTCAATCTCGCCCTTTGCATTTTTAGGATAACCGAAGTGATCCCATAACCTGATGTCGATTTGCCGACCATTCGGTGGACAGAGCTCAAAGGGCTGATAAACCCTTTTTTCAACTGCCGGCTATAAAAATATTCAGATAATATTTTAAATATTATGGTTTACATGCTATTAATCATTATGGTTTACATGGACGAGATGAACTTTACCTTGATCTGCTGGTACACGTTGCGATGATTCACCTTCAGGTGGTTGAACATGTTTCTCGTGTCTCCATCTTTACATTCCACTCTTTGGCGACATACTTTGCAGATGGGGAAGCCATCGAACACAACTGATCCATCTGTATCCTTCAGGAACCCAAAATACTCCCAAACAGGATACGCGTTTTGTGTGGGTGGATGAAGCTCTGGAAACTCAGGGGCGTCTTCACACCTTGGGTTAAGGAGAGCTTCCTAAAAGAAGAAAAGCAGTTTTCTATAGACTGCAACTATAATGATACAACCATTTAAAACTGCTGTGGTTAGCAAGAGGTGCAAGATTTTATGTTTTTTTTTGCAGGCATTTAATATGACAACATATTTGTCAGCATATTTACTGTAGCTATACTACAGCAGGTCCAAATGGAAGCCCAGTTTTTAATTCAGTCAGAAAGTCTGAAAGATTAGGTGAGGAAGACAGGAAAGAAAGGAAGTTGGAAGAGTGAAAGTCAGGAAGGAAGTCGGACGGAAGAAAACAAGTGAGAAAGGAAGAACCCAAGAAAATATGAAAAATGAGGAGGATGAAATAAAGAAAGAAAATTGGTCAGAAAAGTAGGAAGGAAGTCAGGAAAAAAGAAAGCAATGAAATAAGGAACTCCAAGTAACCCGGATGGAAAAAAGTAAAGAAAGAAGTAAGGATAGAAGAACAAAGTCAAGTAGAAAGAAAAGACATCAAAAAAGAAGGAAGGAAGGAAGGAAATCAGAAAGAAAGGATAGAAGAAAGTCATGAAAGTAGGAAAATGTCAGGAAAAAAGAAAAAACATCTGATGGAAGAAAGTATGAAGAAAGGAAATCAGGAAGAAGTCACGAAGGAAGTCAAGTAGGAAGTAAGTCTGGATGGAAAAAGGGAAGTCGGGAAAGAAAGAAGAAAGTTAGAATGGAAGTCAAAAGAGAGAAAAATGTTATGTAGGAATGAAGAAAGTCAGTAACACAGAGGGGAAAAAAAAGAGGTTATAAAGAAAAAAGGAACTTGAAATATTGAGAGAAAACAAAAGACTGCAAACCAAATTCTGGTTTCCTATGAACCGATTTCTAATCGCAATGTAATTATTTGGTCGGAAGCATGAGGCTGACGTGCATGATGTGCACAACCGTACCTGCACTTCAGCGTACACTCCTTCATGTTTCTCCTGAAGGTGTTTCAACATGTTGGAGGTAGACTCGCCTTCCGACGTCACCTTGAGGCCACAAATCTTACAAGCTGGAGCTCCGTCTTCTATCAGAGCACCATCTGAATTTTTGAGGTATCCAAAATATTCCCACAACTTGGAGTTTTGTCCATCTGGAGCATAGAGAATTGAAGACGCGTGGTCTGGAACGATTTCCTCGGGGACAGCCGGCTGGAGCACGGGATAACAGGAGACTGGAGTTCATTTAAGGAAATTAATGAAAGGATTTTAATTTAAAGACAGCGTATTATGTGATTCTTACCCTGATTTCATCGTAGACAGACTTGTGATGATCTTTGAGATGTTTGAACATGTTCGTGGTGTTTCCTCCTTTAGCTGCTACGTTTAAGTAGCAGATTTTGCATATAGGAAAGCCGTCACAGACCACTGTCCCCTCCGCATCCTTCAAGTACCCGAAATGTTCCCAGACGGCAGATTTCACCCTGTGCGTTGGAGGGAAAAGGACCGGGGTCACCGGTCCATCTTCTGCTCTCAAGGCCCTGGTTGCCACCTATGACATGATTAAAGAAAATCTTTTTAATCTTTGTAAATACCATTTACAATAAAAGACTGTTGGAAAAGAAACAATTATGGACCTTGATGTCGAAGTACACCGTGTTGTGTTTCTTCCACAGATGTCTGTACAGAAATTTGGTGCTCTGTCCAGGACAGGAAACTTTAACTTGGCAGAGTTTGCATGTCGGTTGACCGTCCACCTGGATGACTCCGTCTGCATCTTTTGAGTATCCGAAATGCTCCCACACGGGCTCCAGGACATCTTGTGGTGGGCAGAGGTCCAACAGTGGGCCCAGGTCTCCAGACTGTCTCGGAGTCTGCTCATCGTTATCGTCACTGCTCAGCTATAAAATGAGAAAAGTGATGAAGTTATGGTGTGTGAATGATGACCCTTCAACTCAACACCTACACCAAGAACTACATCAACCAGCCATGCGGTAAGCAAACGCCTTTGCTTCTATCGCAAAAGGATTCCTAGGAAACAAACACCAACCAGATTAACTGACAAGATCTAGGCAGTTTTTTCAAATTTTAGCATCACTGCTTTTTAATGTAAAGACTATGTTAATCAGTATGGCTTCACGCAGCTTTGTTCTACCAGTTGATTAAAATCAGGGGGAAAAAAATATTTAAATGTAATTATAATTTCAGCATGTTAATAGACCTGCTCTCTGTCTCTAGTGTGATGATTTGTACACTTTTCTTCTTACAAGGTTCAGGATCTTGTCTGTGCTTTTTGTGCCAGCAAACCCAAACACCATGACTTTGCTGAAAAGCTCTGTGATTAGTTGTATTACGTGTCAATCAAATGGCTAATAACATGAAAATCTAATTTTGTTAACACAGCTTTCTGTTGGCCACATTTATTGAAGAAAATGTACTCTCAGTCTCTCTAAACAGAACACCTGTTCACGATGAACACAAAGTTCATAATGACAGTATTGTGCATGTTAAATATCACAATATAACTTAGGAATTGAGTAATTAGATACACATGAATAATTTCTGTGCATCTTTAATCTGACCTAAACCTTTCAAATACCTCATGGGTATTCAACACGATACAAGTTCTAACGTTAGAATATTTTTACCCTCATTTCCGCAAACTCAGTGGTGTGGTATCTCTGGAGATGGACCATCATGTTGGTAGTACATCCTCTGGGTGTGCTGACTTTTCTGAGGCACAGTTTACAGATTGGGAACCCGTCCGGCACAACCATGCCCTTGGAGTTCCTCAGATATCCAAAATGTTTCCAGACGCCTGATTTCAGAGCTATTTTGGGTGGATACAACTCATCTGGGTTGGCCTGAATAGGTGGTGCTCGGCTTCTTTCCTTATAAGGCCTGTACCTACGCCATCCAGTTCTCAATTTCAGCTCCTCAAATAAGGAGTCGTGGTAGAACTTTAGGTGGCGTAGCATGTTGGATAAAATGCCCTGCTTGGAGACAATGGACTGCCGACAGGCTTTACACTTAGGCCTTTCGTTCTCCTCAATCACGCCGTCCGCGTTTTTTGGGTAGCCAAAGTAATCCCAGACGGGGGACAGGGGAAGGATGCTGGGAGGAAACAGCTCAGGCAGGTCATTCGCTTCCTCTGAACGACTCGGAGGCAACGTTTCATTCGCCAGCTGCAAAAAATAAAAATGAAAACCCATGAAGATTTGCCATTACATCACAAGGACACCTCCAATGCAACACAATGTAGAAAGCTGCAGTGCAGTTGTAGTTTTACCTTCACTTCTTCATACTCGGCCTGGTGGTGGCGCCGGAGGTGGTTCAGCATGTTCGACGTGGTTCCATCCTTAGCTGCCACTCTCCGATGGCACATTTTGCATAGTGGGAATCCGTCTTCCTTTAAATCACCCTCAGTGTTTTTAATAAAGCCAAAATACTTCCAAACAGGCGAGTTTCTGCGTTTTACAGGAGGATGGAGCTCTGTGGTGTCGGAGGGGTCCAAACTCTGTTCCGTCCCTGCCGGAGCCATTGCGTTCTGCAACAAAAACCGATTCACAACTGATTCAGAAGCAGTTCAGACAAAAAGATTTACCTTCAGCAATTAAAATAAAATTTCAGCAGTCTGAATAAAATAAGTAAGGAATTAAATAATCAATGACTGGGTGATGTGATGAATCAGAGTCGATGTCACTACCAAGTTGATCAGTTTCCTAACAGCACCCAAGAGCTATGTATGAGAATCAGTGCATTAATCAATCAACACCTTGTGACCAATCAGAATCCAGAATTCAACAGAGCAGTGGAATAAATTTTATTATTCCCTGAAAAGCTGCATTAACAGTGCTTATGCTATGATTCCTGTGAAATACAAATGACGAATCAGTGGGCTTTTGATCTCAGAGATCAGCGTTTACCTTCAGCTCTGCGTACACGGCTTGGTGATGGTGCTGCAGGTGGCTGTACATGTTGGATGTGTTTCCATCTTTGGATGCGACAACTTGATGGCAAAGCCTGCAGATGGGGAAGCCGTTCTCTTCCAGCACGCCATCGTTGTTCATGACGAAGCCGAACAGTTTCCACACAGCAGATTTGCGAGGTGTTGTGGGTGGATAAAGTTTAATCGGCTCATCTCCTTCAGGTAACGTTATAACAAGACCAGCAGACTAGATAGAGAGAGAGAGAGAGAGAGAGAGAGAGAGAGAGAGAGAATACATTATCTACAGCATATAATAAAACATGAGGAGGCATGGCCTGTGTGCCTGTCAATCCAGCAAAGTAGGCGTGGCCTCTCACTCAATCCTAATATAGTCTTTAGTGACATTGAAATACACTGAAACTAAATTACTAAGTAAAATGGAATTGTGAGAATTTTACCCTGAATTACTATTTAAAAGCTCTACACGCAGGCATAAATATCCTGTCCACATTTGTCAGACAGTTGCAGAGGTACACTCCTACCTTACTGAGTGGACACACGATCTGATGCTGACTCTGAAGATGATGTCGCATGTTGCTCGTGCTGCCTGATGATCCTGCGGTGAGTTTCCAGCCGCAGATCTTACAGCTCGGCCTTCTGTCCTTGTCATAATAGAAGTACTGCCACACAGCTGATCGGACCTGCCTCCTACGCCTTGGGACTCGGGCTGGGACTCTGTGGTCAGTGTAATCTGCGTCACCATCATCACTACTCTCGTTTTCGTCTTCACTCTTGTTTTCTACAGGGCACCAGCTAGCCGTCATGTTCTGCTCATCCAACTCCTCCTTCATATCCGAATCAGAGGACTCTAAGCCGAGCCACAGGGCATCTGCTCTCTGATTCACAAATACACAGAGCACAGAGTGAAGCAGCCACCGGGTCCTGATCATAGCATTTATGTGGCATTTATAGTGAACAGGGCATGGATTAGGTCATGCCCACAGTGGACTGACAGTGTTTAAAGAGTGAATAGTGTGTGGAGGCATAATGTTGCCCTTGATATAGCGAACAGGGCATGTGGATTGGGTCATGCCTACAGTGG
>JAOVVG010000018.1:15082607-15098604 GCA_028566375.1 Leptodoras nelsoni
TCATATGCATGTGAAGGCAGGCGAGCAAATACTTTTGGCAAGATAGATAGATAGATAGATAGATAGATAGATAGATATTTGCTTCCATAATACCATCGGAATACGTCCAAATAGTATGTTCCGCACGACATAGTGGGTCTAAATAGGGCATTAAAATGTATGTATGTACTGTGTATAATTTGAGTGTAATCATCATTCGGGTATTGCATATCGATTTGAACTATATTTTATAATTGTGCACTAAATTTGGGACAACAAATGTGCACTATATAGTGAACGCGAGGTGATTCGAGACACGACCCACACGCGCGTCAGCCCTGACTGTGTTACCCACAATGCACCTCAGCGAGAAGTTAACATGGCGTCCGGGGCCTTGAATGAGCAAAACAAAAACACAAGCGGAGAGATGGACCACATTTAATTCGCTTTAAGAGGAAGTTTCGCTAAAAGCAAACAAAAAATTAAAAATAAGCTCATCATGTGTGCATGGAGTGTGCGCTGCTAATTTATTTCGGATTTCTGAATTTTGGTAAGTGTTAAACTTTAAAGAGAGCAGTTCATGAGCTAGCGGGTTAGCAAAGAAAAGCACAGCTCCGGTTTCTGCATAAATAAATAAATAAATAAACAGAAATCACAGTTTGCCGCTTGTAAAGACAAATGCTACGGTTCTTGTCAGATTTTATAGTCACAATGTTATTATTAAATAATATATCGAAATAGCAGCGCTATAAAACTTCACCTTGTTGTTTTAGCAATCTGGCTAGCTTAGCATTGATGTTCCGCAATCATTTGTTAAATGTATACTTTTAATCTAAGCACGATTGTTTGATATTAAAAGTATTGTTCCTAGCACGGGTTAAGAAAAACGGATTTGTTATGTTTTGTGCACTTGTGTGTACACTAGATCATGGCTTTAGTTTGGTTTGTTTTGATCCGGGCCCACCTGAAATGACCTTTTTTAAATCAGAGTTTTAATCATGATAACCGATTAATGATCAATTTTTATTATTTCTATTACACTCCGCTTCATTTTTTATACAGTTCCTAGTCATTATTTCTCGGAATTTGTGCATGTAAGCGTATCTGTATGTATATATCGTGCACCCGGTGCCAGCGTTTCGATGTGCAAATGAGATGCAAACGAGCCGCGTGTTCTTATTGGCTGCTCGCGGTGACGTATATGCGTATTATGCAAATATCTTCCGTTCTGACACTGAACATAAACATGTTGAACAGCAGCGTTTAAAGTGCAGCCTTCTGTAGAGAGCGAACTGACTTTAAGAAAGAAGACAAATATTAAACCCTAAACCTTTTACTTCTAAAAAATAATTTTAAAATTTTTGTAATGAGGAAAGCTTAAAACGTTTTCAGAATGGATGGATTTTCATTGTTCAAGAGAAGAAAACTCCTTTTTACTGAAGACGTTTCCAAACATTATGACTGATAAAAGAAAATGTAAGAGTGAGACTCTTTCATAAATCTAACAAAAACTTCAGCAATTACACGTTTTGCTACGTTAAACCCAAACACATTTTTAAATCAGTTTATTAGCAGCGCTGGATGATGTGTGTCCGCTGTATGACTCCATATGAATGACCTGCTGCTATAGAAACTAGGGCTGCATCTAATGTGGATTAACTGATTAGCTATACAACTATTAGTTATAAAACTATAAAATTAAAATCCAAGCTGACATCATCAAATGTCTTTTTTTTTGTCCATATTCATTTTACTCTCATAGAGGAGTAAAGAAACCAGAAAATTTAAGAAACTGGAATCAGATAACTTAGATTTTTTTCCCTGTAAAAAATTACTCAAACTGATTAAATCAAAACAGTTTAAATGATTTTGTTAAATGAATAATTGACAGCTAATTGATTAATTGTTGAAGCTCTAATAAAAAACAAGAATTAATAGCATTAAGAGCATTAATATAAAGCCATTTTACTTATTCCAGTTGATAACATTCTTCTGTATTTTGCCCATAAACAATGTCCACTGGTAGAAAGTTGGACAGTACTAGTGTACAGTGGATTTAATCAGGTCCGTCTTGATGTGCAGAGCAGCCATCTTGGATTTTGAAGTTGGGGTTGGTGAAGAACTTTCTGAGTCGGAAGTCTGACTTCAGGGCTGCGTCCAGTTGAAATGTCTGACTAGGATCTTGACTTCCTGGGTCAAATGGAACATTCCATAAGACTCAAATTTCATCTCTCAATGCTTAAAGACATTTATATGACATGCATAATTGTGTATAGTACAGCTAACAAACCCATGTGCTCCATTAACATGATATAAATTAAAAGCTAGAATTTATATATTTTTATTGAATGCCCACAAATACTAAATTGTAACACAGAAATTGATTTAAAAATAGTCTGTGCGATTAAAACAATATGACAAATGAGCAGCTTCCCTTCAGTTTGTAATTCTTAAAAGATAATGTTTTCATGCATCATGTCATAAATGATTGTTGATGTTATATGCTTCATGGATATTGATGTTATATGATCATATTGCCCTGCCCTAACCACTGCAAGTGTGTTTTCCTTTCATTTGTATGTTTTCTATATCTCTGGGGGGTGTTGATATGATCTGTTTGAATGACACTTTTTATTTCCTTTCTAACTTTGTAACACAGCTACAAGTGACAATGGAAAAAAATATCCTATTAATAGGCAGAAAAAATGCAAATAATTCTAGGAGTACATTCCTCCTGTGTTTAACTCCCATTATGGAAAATTGTAATTTAATGTAAATGTAGTAGACTAAATGTAGTTTTTATTTTTGTGTGTCATCCCAAGTTAAAATGTAGGATAGGCTACACCCACAAGGCAACGGCAGAATAACATCGAACTAAAATCTTTCCTATAGAGTTAGTAAGATGTGCCTTCTACATTTTCACTCCTGAAGACTGAAGAAAACGTTAATAAAAACTCTCTGTGTCTCTGTCTCTCTCTTCCTCCCTCTCTCCAGGTTCGGACACGGTCGTCCTGCAGAGCCTCTGGGCTGTTTTATTTTAAATTTCTTTTAATTTTTTTTTAATTTTTCAAACAAGCGTGCACACACATTTCACCTGGACTATGGACGAGACCAAAAGCCCGCTGAAGTCCAACAAATCGTCTCGTGCTGGTGGGAGCAAGGCCTCATCCCGAGCGCAGAAGGAGCGTGAGAACTCCAAGACGCCAAATCGCAGTAAAAACAGCGCAGCATCCAGAGTGAAGGAGGAGGGACATGGTGGGCATGCCGGGGGCAAAGGGCCAGCAGGAAGCCCTCAGGAGGCAGGCAGAAGCAAACCCCGCAGGCTGACGGGGAGAACGGGCTCAGGGGAGAGAGGCAAGGCGAGGGCTCAGACTCAGCAGGGGGCCCGGAGTGGAAACCTCACTTCACTTAGCACCAAGGAGGAGAACACTGTTCAGTATAAAGCACCTAGACCTGTGGTGAAGGACAGACACACAGGTGAGTGAGTGAGTGAGTGAGTGAGTGAGTGAGTGAGTGAGTGAGTGAGTGAGTGAGTGAGTGTCAAACAATAGAGACCCCTTAAGTGTTTATGAACATAAAAAAACATGCAGGCAAGCTTTGCCTAGCAACCTGAGGCTTAGTGGTTATAATCTGAGAAAGGAATCCGTCAGAATGTTTATTTATCAACGGGACTGATATTAGATAAAATGCTCTACATGTATTACAATGGATTTGTGCTCAGAGGTGCTCTTCATCTAAACTAACACGTTCCAGAAGATTCTTAAACCTCTGTATCGTGTCCCTGTTCTCTACCTTGGGGCCAGCAGACACATCTCACACTCCAAGCATTTATACTACAGAGAGAGAATCTGAAGGGCTGCAAGTCTTTTCTTGATTACAACATTGTTGTTTATTGAGCATTTTTGTTTGTTTGATTACAACAAGAAGACTCCTGCTATGTTTCTGCAACCAGAATATCTTTGATCATACCTTATAAACATATGGAAGTTTCAGTATTTTGTGAAACTAGTGAAACTGCTTCACACTTCTGTCCTAAGTGGTTTTTTCCTTGAACGGGGCGCTAACGCCAATCTGAACGCTTCTGTCTGCCTACATCAGGTGAGGTGTCGGCGAGACGGCCAGTGGAGGGCGTTTCTGACGCCGCAGATGAGACAAACCTGACCTCCGATCAGCAGCTGGGACTGAAACAGGCTGAGGAGAGACTGCAGAGAGACTACATACACAGACTGACCAAGGTGAGAGCTTCATGCAGCTTTTACAGTAAACATTCATTTATAGATTTAATAAAGCACTATATTTAGTTTAGCTGATTGGAACAGCAAATCAGTAAAGCTGCATTCTGGAGAAAAATAGGATTTTTTTTTATGTTGTTGTAGTGAAATCAGTAGGTTTTTATTTTATTTTAAGGATGACGCTATAAATATTACAATATGATGTACTAATGATGGCAACAATGCTGTCATCACACTGTAATGTAAATGGTGTTTAAAAAACATTTGCTCCGATGCTGTTAGTGGCCTCACAACGCCATGTCTGGACTTTTTGTGATTCTACAGCAGTCTCCTGACTACCCAAATTACCAGTATCTATGCAAACTGTGCTCAGTTCATGTGGACAACATCCAGGGTGCTCACAAACACATCAAAGAGAAACGGCACAAAAAGAACATCATGGTAACACACACACACACACACACACACACACACACACACACACACACACACACACCATTTGACTATCAATATCTGTTATAAAATCTTCCTAGAAAAATAAAAGGAAATTTTTCCCCATCAACTAAACCATGAATCTTTTCTTTGTTCTCGAAATCCAAATGTTTTTTTCATCAACTGAATCCGAATCTTTTTTTAATGAACAAAATCTGAATCTTTTTTTCATGGACTAAAAAAAAAATTAATCAGCTGAATATGAATCTTTTTTTTCATCAAAAGAAACTGAGCCTTTTTTTTATCAAATGAATATAAATCGTATTTCATTCAACTGATTCTGAATCTTTTTTCTTCTTTTTTTTTTTTATCAGTCGAATCCAAGTATTTTTCTCCTCAGCAGAACCGACTACATCTGCTTCTTAATTTTCTCCCAACCTTCTAAATGCCTACAGTGTTCCATGTTTGTTCCCAACAATGAGAAAGTCTTAACAACACTGATGTATGTTAAATCTGATATTCACAGCTTTTTGGGTGTATGTATGTGTGTAGGAGAAGCAGGAGGAGAATGAGCTGCGTTCGTTACCCCCTCCGTCTCCGGCTCACCTACAAGCACTGGACTCGGCAGTGATGGAGGCGGCACAGGAACACGGCATTTCGGAGCAGGAATTCAAGCAGAGACAAGCTGTGCTGCGGAACATGGAGCTGATCATTCAGAGACACCTACCTGGTATGTACAGTCTCACACACACACACACACACACACACATTCAGAACCCTAGACTATTATGTAGTTATTGTGCTCTCTTTGTGTCTCAGCGTGTTCTCTGCGTCTCTATGGTTCCTGTCTCACACGATTCGCCTTCAAGTCCAGTGACCTCAACATCGATGTGCTCTATCCCTCTGGTGTAAGTGCATGGAGTGTCTTGCCTCCTTGTGTTGTTGGTGTTTTGCTGCTTATTTTCATTCTTGTTTATGCTTTTTGTATTTCAGATGACGCAGCCTGATGTTCTTATCCAAGTGCTGGACATCCTGAAGAAGAGCGGTTAGCATCTAACACACTTTTATGGCTAACAAACATCTTTACATGAGGCACATATTAATGCTCCTTTACATTGCTTTACACGCAACTTTACATACATATTACATAGCTTTACATAACTTTACATGCGGTTTTACATACATAGTACATGGCTGTACATACAGCTTTACACACAGCCTTACATATAGCTTGCATAACTTTACACACAGTTTTGTGCACAGCTTTACACACAGATTTGCGTGTAATTTTACACACAGCTTACATAACTTTACACACATCTTGCACAGCTTTGCACACAGCTTTCTTAGCTTTACACATAGCTTTACATACATCTTATTTGGCTTTACACACAGCTCACATAGCTTTATGTACAGCTTCGCACACAACTTCACATATAGCTTACTTAGCTTTACACACAGCTTTCCATACATATTACTTAACTGTACAAACAGCTTTGTCCATACAGCTTTGTCCATACAGCTTTACACAGTAGCTTTTTACATGCAGATTTACATCCCAAACAGCTTTGCATGCAGTTTTCCTCACTGCTTTGCACACTGCTTAATGCATCTTTGTAAAAGGACTGAAGTCAAAGGAAGTTTTAGTTCAACCTATGCGTGTTTTTTTTTTTTTGTCTTTTTCCAGATGAATTCTCAGATGTGGAATCGGACTTCCATGCTAAAGTTCCCGTCATCTTCTGCCGTGATGTGTCCCAGTCAGTGCAGGTTCTTTCGTTACTTTGAGCTCTTCATTTGTGAAGTCTGTCAAGTGCTTTACTAAAGGGGTTGTGTTGTGTATCTCTCTCTGCAGTGGTTTCTTGTGTAAAGTGAGCGCTGGAAATGATGTCGCATGCCTCACCACCAATCACCTGGCGGCATTGGCCAACCTGGAGCCTCGTCTAGTTCCTCTAGTGCTGGCATTCCGCTACTGGGCTAAGGTTCACACGCACACACGCACACACACACACACACACCCCTGTCAGGCATACAAAAAATATCTGTAAATGTTAGTAATATTGCATACTTTGTGTGTGTGTGTGTGTGTGTGTGTGTGTGTGTGTGTGTGTGTGTGTGTGTGTGTACAGCTGTGCCATGTGGACTGCCAGGCTGAGGGCGGGATACCTTCCTACTCCTTCTCTCTGATGGTTATCTTTTTCCTGCAGCAAAGGAAGCAGCCCATTCTGCCTGTGTATCTCGGCTACTGGGTATGTAAAACACACACACACACTCATTAACATTTACTTACCTACCTACAGGTTTGCATGCAGCTTTACATCTAATGTACAGCTTTAATACTAGCTTTCTGCCTGTTAAGGTTTTGGTAGCAATATTAGCATATCTGATCTGTGCTTAATTAAGGCTGCAGTTGATGCGTGTGTGTATGTGTGTACACACAGATTGAAGGGTTCGATGTGAAGCGTGTGGACGAGTATCACCTGAGCGCCGTTCAGTCGGGAGACTTTGTGGGGTGGGAGCACAGGCCGGGCAGTGCTAACGAGGGGCGGGGTGACAAGACCAAAGCCGACCCCCAAAAACCTGACACCCGAAAAACTGCTGAGAAGAAGAATGAGAACCAGAAGGGCAAGGTGAGAGTCACTGAACACACACACACACACACACACACACACACACACACAGTGCTTCTGTACTCTAATATGGATTTTGATGCTTGTTTGTCTGAAATTGCTGAAATATAAATAAATATATATATAAATGTATATATTCTTTTATTGTGTGGGGGTGTGGGTGTGTGTGCATGCTCATAGTCTCGGCTGGTGCTGAAGCACACAGAGAGTGTCTCTCTTGGCCAGCTGTGGTTGGAGCTGATGCGTTTCTACACGCTGGAATTCGCTCTGGAGGATTACATCATCAGCATTCGGCTGAAGGAGCTTCTGCCCCGAGATGTGAAGAACTGGCCACGCCGCCGCCTTGCCATCGAAGGTGAGGCATATACACAAACACACACACAAGCTAATATACACACCTAAATAGACTTGGACAGTATCAGGGTATTATCATATGCTGGGATATTTAGAAATACTGACAGTATGATTTTCAATACCATCAAAAATACAGACACTTCTATTAAACTGATAGCGATTCTGTTTTGAAGTACTGTATTGTAGTGCACAGCATGTGCCCCCAGAAGTCATTCTATGGTTAAGAAAGATGGCTTACATTTTTCAACCAATCACAACAGAAGTAATGCGTGTGATGTCACCATATGTGGAAGTCACTGTGGTTACACCCACTGAGTGGCAGAGTTAGTGTTTAAAAGGTGAAAACCCGTTTTGAATTTCACCATAGTGACTGTAGTTCTACAACTGAGTCGGGATGTTTTTCCTCCTCCAACGTGTTGGTTTGCCGTAGCCTGATTGTGAGGTTAATGGCTGGAGCTTTTGTTATGATGCATAATGTTATGCTTGTCTTTGAGTGTAGTTTATTTTTTGGCTTTCATTGACAATGGTGTCCTAGCTACAGAGGCCAGATGGCCAGAAGTTAGTGCTGTCAATACTCATGCTCACCACCAAGAAGTAGCTTGAGAATAAGTCCACCAGTTTCATGATTTGACCTTGTCAGAGTCCAGATTTTGACACTATAGAGAGTATTAGGTCTCACATTAACCGCAAACTAACCTTTAAACTTGTCATCAACTGTTCAAAGCTATTAACTTAGAGTGAAACAACACAGACTCTTTGTTCAGAAAAAAAGAGCTATGTCAGTTTACTCATGAGAAAAACCTTTAAGTATATCAAAGAGAAAGGCTATCCCATACCGAGTTACTTTATCTTTTTGTTTAAATCTTGCTAATTTCCTGACGATTTGATGTCGAGACTGTTAAAAGTTTAATATTTTGCAGTGTTGGGCTTGACTCATTTTAGGTTTGCCCAGGAGTGTAGACTGTGTGTGTGTGTGTGTGTGTGTGTGTGTGTGTGTATTCTGCCTCCTCATACACGTGGTTAGTATTTGGTAGCATTGCCTGTAAATCGTTTAACTTGGGTTAAATGTTTGGGGTAGCCTTCCATAAGCATCTCACAAGAAGTTGCTGGAATTTTGGCCCATTCCTCCTGACAGATCTGTTTTAACGGAGTCAAGTTTGTAGACCACTTTGCTCACACACTTTTTCAGTTCTGCCCATAAATTCTCTACAGGTCTTAGATCAGGGCTTTGTGATAGCTACTCCATTACCTTCACTTTGTTGTCCTTAAGCCTTTTTGGCACAACTTTAGAAGGACATTTGGAGTCATCGTGATCCATTTGGAAAACCCATTTATGTCCAAGTTTTAACTTCCAGGCTGATGTCTTGAAATGTTGCTTTAACATCTCCACATAAATTTCCTTCCGCATAATTCCATCTACTTTATGAAGTGCACCCATCCCTCCTGCAGGAGAGCACCCCCACAACATGATGCTGCGACCCCCGTGCTTCATGGCTGGGATGGTGGTGTTTGGCTTGCAAGCCTCCCCTTTTTCCTCCATATATAACGATACTCATTATAGCCAAACGGTTCCATTTTTGTTTCATCAGACCAGAAGACATTTCTCCAGAAAGTAAGATCTTTGTCCTCATGTGCAGTTGCAAACTGTAACCTGGCTTAATCTCCAGTTAACTCAGCTTACATCAGTAAGCCTGTAAGAAGCTTCTAAAGCCATGATATAGTTTTCTGGAAATTAAAGGCACAGTCACTTGCTGAACGTAAACATCTGACCCACTGGAATTTTGATGGTGAAATGATCTGTTTGTAAACATTTGCTGGAAAAATTGCTTGTTACATACAAACCTGTATGTGAATGTAAACTTATGACTGTGTAATTTTATCTTCTATCACCAGCAGCCCAGCTATTATTTTTTCTTAAACAATAGATACCACCCAAGCCTAATGGCTAACGTGCTTGACACCCAAAGTTCCCAGTTGCCTAGCAACAGTGTGTCCACCTGTACCTAGTACAGAACTAGTACACAGCCTAGCATGTAAATTGAACAACTGATTAAATTTTCACACAGATCAGCAAGTTATGAAGTTTGCGTTTTACTAGTTAATTCTAAAAACATTTTCAGTTTGGTTGCTAGTGTTTATAAACAGGCCACACCCATAACCATCAAAGTGCAAACAACTTGTTTGTTGCTAACAGTTGCAGATTAAATGGACCATGTTATCTTGTCCTGCAGATCCGTTTGCCCTGAAGAGGAACGTAGCTCGGAGTCTGAACAGTCAGATGGTGTTCGAGTACATCCAGGAGCGATTCCGCACTGCATACCGCTACTTCGCCTGTCCCCAGAGCCGTAACGGACACACTCCTGAACAAGATGCACTGCGATCACCTACAACCCGGCCGACCGAAACATGCACCGTTGAAACTAAGAGAGGAGAGGAAGACGATGGTGCGAACAGCACTGATGAGGATGAAGAAGAGGACGACAATGAAGCTGATGATGAAGCTGGAGATGTAGAGCGGCGTGTGAGCAGAGGCTTGGCCCGTCTACTTGTTGAGGATGACGACAGTGTCCGTCATGTTTCTTCCCCAACCCCGTCTCCCCACAATGGTCTGTTCCCAGACAGCGACGAAGAGGAACGGGGTGAAGCGGGGCGGAGAGGTCTGAAACAGAACACCATCGCCCCCGAGGATCTGCACTATATATTCGACAGGATGATCTTCACTGGAGGAAAGGTAACTATTGATTTTTAATGATTAATAAATATTTGTAGACCACACCACTTTCAAATTCTCGATTCTGATTGGTCAGATGGTATGATAACAGCACGATGTGTGCGAGTTACCAGCGTGTTATAATGGAATGACTGTAAGTTCCTTTAATGGTAACGGAGTTGTAATTTGTCTAATTTTAGCTTTTCGTGTAATTAAATTATTAGTTGTAATTGTTGGCTAGCTTTTGCTCAGCATTGTAACTTTTGGTGTTGCCTAGCAGCAAGCATTTATATAATGATGAAGCCTAGGACTAATAACATCGTAACAATGTAATAGAGAGCAGCGTAAGTTCCAATGTGATCACGTGTGTGTGTGTGTGTGTGTGTTTGTGTTTGCGTGCACGCATGTGTCCAGCCCCCCACAGTGGTGTGTAGCATCTGTAAGCGAGACGGCCATCTGAAAGACGACTGTCCTGAAGACTTTAAGAAGATGGAGCTGACGCCTCTGCCCCCCATGACGGAGCGCTTCAGAGAAATTCTTGACAACCTGTGCAAACGTTGTTATGGTGAGCAGCTAATCATCACTGTGTTAGCAAAATACCAAGCAAATCACCTTATTTAGATTTAGATGCTGAGGAACTCTTTTGTCCTTTAAATCTGAGATATGATCTGCAGATCACTGCTGCATAGCTAGGGTTAAAAGTCCAGGAGGTGCAGCTGGACCTAAGCCTTAGCTGGACTCTAACCCACAACACGTACTACCCCTGGCAAAGAGTATGGAATGGAATTCCTGGAGACATGCCACAAAACATTTTTTTTCAAAATTCCAACCTTCTGGCATGAGGAAATCAAAACAAAAAGAAAGAAATAATTGTTGTAGTCAGTGACAATTGCTTTTTTTAGAGCACGTAGAGGAAAAAAATGGAATCACTTAATTCTGAGGAAATTGGAATCATGAGGAAAAACACTGCACCATTAGTACTTTGTTGCCGCACCTCTGGCTTTTATAACAGCTTGAATTCTCTGAGGCACGGACTTAACTAATGACAAACAGTATTCATCATCAATCTGGCTCCATCTGTCTCTTACTGCTGTTTCCAGATCAGCTTTGCAGGTTGGAGCCTTGGAGCTTTGGAGCCAGACTATTTGCAGGCCATGCCATTCACATTATATGTCTTTCTTGAAGGAAAGTTTTCATGTCCTTTGCCCTATGGCAAGATGCATTATCATCTTGAAAAATGAAGTCATCACCAATTATCATCTTTACCATCATCATTTCAGCTGATGTGTCCAAAAGTGTCCAACTTTGGCATGTATTGAAGATGTAATGACTGCCATCTCCCCTATGCCTTTACCTGGCATGCAGGCCCATATCATCACTGACTGTGGAAATGTACATGTTTTCTTCAAGCAGTCATCTTCATAACTTTCTTTGGGCCGGCACCAAAAAAAGTTCCAGCATAATCACCTCATCCAATGCACATTCGCGATTCATCACAAGATTACTTTCATCCAGTCACTCACAGTCCATGCTTACTTTTCTTCAGCCCACTGTAACCTTGTTCTTTTCTGCGCAGGTGTTAATGATGGCTTTCATTTGGCTGTTCAGTATGTAAATCCCATTACTTTTATGTGATTTCTTACAGTTGGGTCACACTGACTCCAGTTTCCATCCACTTGTTTTACATTTGTTTTGTTATGCATTTTCTGTTCTCAAGACATATTGCTTTATGTTTTCTATCTTGATGCTTTGATGTCGTCCTTGGTCTACAAGTATGCTTCCCTTTTACAACCTTCCCATTGTGTTTGTACTTGGTCCAGATTAGACACATCTGACTGGGAACAACCAATATCTTTTGCAACATTTCGTGATGATTTACCTTCTTGAAGCAGTTCCTCTTCCTTGTTTCAACTGATATCTCTCATGTTGGAGCCATGATTCATGTCAATACGCTTTGTGCAACAGCTCTCCAAAGTGTGAGCAGTCCTTTTTAACTGAAGACTAATTAGCAGATGTAATCTGATGCACATGTTTGTTTTAGAACTGCAAATAATATTCCATAATATTTTCCTCAGAATTTAGTGATTCCATAATTTTTCCCTCTACATGATCTAAAAAAAGCAATTGTGACTGACTACAACAATTATATTTCTTTTTTCTATTGTTTCTTCATGCCATAGGTTGGAATTTTGTGGCGTGTCTCTGTGATTTATTTTTTTCTACAAAATTAAACAATTGAAAGAACATCCTCCAAGAGTGGTGATTTCCTCAGAGTTTAGCCAAGGGTTGTATACAGCCTGAAACACAGTGGGTTGCCTCTTGAATGTTTGTGCTCTGTGTGTGTGTGTGTGTGTGTGTGTGTGTGTAGATGAGCTGTCACCATCTCCTGGAGAGCAGCAGAGACGGGAACTGATTCTAGCCAGTCTTGAGCGCTTCATTAGGAAGGAGTATAATGGTATATACACACACACACACACACACACACACACACACACACACACACACACACATAAATAGAAAACATGGTAGGTGGGTAGGTGTGGAAGTCTTAACCTCGTCTTCACCATACACAAGCATAACCACAGTCAATATTCTCAATCCTTCTTCTCTTCTGAACAATTCCGCTTTCTCTCATTAATATGTGATGATATGGGGATGAATGAGATGTGGCTTATAGGCATGAAGGTGTAAACTGTGTGTGTATATGTGTGTGTGCACAGATAAAGCCCAGCTGTGTCTGTTTGGTTCCTCCAAGAACGGTTTCGGTTTCCGTGACAGTGACCTGGACATCTGTATGACGCTTGAGGGTCACGACACAGCAGAGGTGCGGAATCACAGGCGACATTTTACACGTAATCTTACAGGAAGCCACCTTTTTACACACAATCTTGTGGATACTTGTAAAAAATCCTGTTATTTTTCCTCACTCTGAAGCTCTATATGATATCAAGCACTTCCTGACCAATCAGGTCACAAGTGTATATATATAAAACTAAATCATACAGAATTAACAGTTTGTATCTTTGAGAATTCTCTTGATTTGATTTGTCTCCAAAGTTGCTGCTAATAAAGAATGTAACGTATAGTGCAAACTAGCCTTGTTAGTTAGCTGATACTAGCTAGAACTGCTAAGAGCATTGTCAAAGTGTTACAGATTTCTAAATAAGGATTTACACTAGTTTCCATATCTTCTCTATTTATACAAACACCATAATATTTATTCAGCTCAGATTAACTGCGTTTTTGTCTCTCTCTCTCTCTCTCCCTCTCCCTATTATCGTTCACTCTGCTCAGAACCTCAACTGTAAAGAGATCATTGAAGGATTAGCCAAAGTGCTGAAGAAACACACGGGTAAGAGAAGAACCAAAAGACACATTTTCAGTTTTCACACACACTACCTAGTAAAAGACTCCACTAGTAAAAGCTTTTATATCACTGAACTGTTCACCTCTGCTTTTACCAAATACAGTTACACTGCAGATACGTGCAGCATGTATACAAGCTCTGTCTTTTTCACACTCTGTGCATCAAGGAGCCGGACTCAGAAATTAAACAAATTCTATGAATCCTTTCTCACATCATTAAAATATTAATTTTATTAAAATGATTGAAATAGGCTCAGTTTGTGTTTGTTTGCATTTAATTTCTTTCTTTTTGTATTTAAATTTTTTTGGGGAGTTTATTCCTTTATATCCTTTATATTCATAGTTTAATACATTTTTGGTGTTTTTTTTTATTATTATATACTCCTTTATGCTGTACTTTTTGTATTATTTATTTATTTACTTTAGAAAATATATAGTTTCTATTTTTCTAATGTATTTATTTGTTTATTTTTTTTTATTGAAATGCTTAGATTGGTGTCTTTTAGGTACTTATTTTTCCAGTAACCACCTCCAGTAATAGTTCCAGTAAATATTGTCTCATTGTTTTTTGTGTGTGTGTGTGTGTGTGTGTGTGTTCAGGTCTGAGGAATATCTTGCCTATAACAACCGCCAAAGTGCCTATCGTCAAGTTTGAACACAAGCAGAGCTGTCTGGAAGGAGACATCAGCCTTTACAACACATTGGTGAGCTCTGTACATTGTCTTAGAACAGCCTTGAGTGTGTGTGTGTGTGTGTGTATACAGTGTGTGTACAGTGTGTGTACAGTGTGTGTACAGTGTGTGTGTGGTGATTTCCTTTTTGTCATGCCTCCAGGCTCAGCACAACACACGTATGTTGGCCACATACGCAGCGCTGGACCCACGTGTGCAGTTTTTGGGCTATACCATGAAAGTGTTTGCAAAGGTAACAGGAGAAAAAACTTGTGTGTGTGTGTGGTATTTCCAAGAGTAAAGTGTTAATGTCTGTGTATATGTGTGTTGCAGAGGTGCGACATCGGTGATGCATCAAGGGGAAGTCTCTCATCTTATGCCTACATCCTTATGGTGCTGTACTTCCTGCAGCAGAGACAGCCTCCTGTCATCCCCGTCCTGCAGGAGGTACACACAGATGCGCATACAAACACATACACATGCACAGACAAACACACACACACACACATCAGGCATGAAATGGAGTAGAGTGAAATTCAGGAGGTGGTATAAAGGTTAACTGTGTGTGGTGCAGATCTACGACGGGAGCTCTGTTCCTCAGAGGATGGTAGACGGCTGGAACGCATTCTTCTTTGATAATCTGGATGAGCTGGTGAGTGAGTTTGTTATATGAACCACATAAACGTCATTTTTGTAAATAACTCCGTCCACATGAACACCATTTCTGTGTTAAACTGTGAAAATGGAGTTTTCAGAAATAACTGTATGTAGACAACTTCACACAAGAAATTGAACAGCTAAGTATTTGTGTGTGCATGTTTGTGTGCGCATGTGTGTGTGTGTTCCTCAGTGGCGGCGTTGGCCTGAGTTCCAGCAGAACCGTGAGACAGTAGGGGAGCTGTGGCTCGGTCTGCTGCGCTTCTACACAGAAGAGTTTGACTTTAAAGAGCATGTGATCTCCATCCGACAGCGTAAACGCCTCACCACCTTCGAAAAACAGTGGACCTCCAAGTGCATCGCCATCGAAGGTATGAGCCTCAGCTTACAACTTTACAGTCTTCAATGCTGTTCAAAAGTTTTGAAGTTATTACATTATCTTTCCAATAGCATTTCTGCATTATGTAACTAAGGACCCTAGAAAAGCCTGCATACCAGAGACTTCAAACCCTTCAAACACAAATTGTAATCAGATTAAAGTTCCTTGGTTTTTTTTTTTCTTTCTTTATGGTTTTCTTTTGTTTTAAACAGATCCTTTCGACTTGAATCACAATCTCGGTGCTGGAGTCTCACGGAAAAGTAAGGACATGCACATGTACACAGACACACACACACAATCACACACAGCACACCATGCTAAACTAGAGTCTATAGGCCTGTTGTTGGCAGCATTAGACTTGTAGAAATAACCTTCAGGCACCAAACATGTCTCAGCAAAGTTTAAACCCAACGTTCATCTGACACTCTCTCTCTCTCTCTCTCTCTCTCTCTCTCTCTCTCTCTCTCTCTCTCTCTCTGACTTTCTGCTGTCTGTCGGTTTCTTAAATTCAAAACATTTTGTTCATCCATCTGTCTTTCTGCCTCTGTCTTTGATTCTGCTTCTCTCTTTATCTGCCTCTCTCTCTCTCT
>JAOVVG010000018.1:15115643-15128540 GCA_028566375.1 Leptodoras nelsoni
GATTGCTGAGATATAAAGAGCAGACAGTCAGATCCTCTGATCCTCTGTGAACAGAAGAGAGAGAGAGAGAGAGAGAGAGAGAGAGAGAGAGAAATGGAAGTAACAATGGATTTTTCCCATCTGTTAATGCTCCTCACGTGCAGCTCGGAGTTTCACAATGCTGATCCACACAATACAACTGTTGTGTTCTATAACAGCAGTCAGTGAGCAGCACTGTTCAGAGCACTGTGTTCACGTCTCTGTGCTGCATTATAAACTCTCTTCTCTGTGATATTAACTGCAATGAAAGGCGAGTTATTGCATCTACAAATGTTTTTGAAAATGTCAAGAATAGAAATGATCGTTTTTGTACACAGTTCATGTTATCATAGTTTATAGTATACTCTATAACACTATTCTGAGTGCCTCAGACTATTCTGTGTATTTCTTTGTGTAAGACATTTTGATGATTTAATTAATATGCAAATTATGCAAGACTATGACATCATGTGGCAACTTTTGCACGCATGCATTAATGCATTAAGCGTTTTCTATACAGTAATGTTTTGTGACATCTTAATCATTATTATTAACAACAACACTAATAATAATAATAATAATAATAATAATAATAATAATAATAATAATGTCCTATAGTTTACATTTCCAGCCCTCTATCTGTATAATCTTGGAGCGCAGATGCTGGGTTCTCTGCTTCTCAGCTTGTCGCGGTTTTATTTTGGATATCATTTTTATAATAGGATCTACAGGACCGCATGATGTAGTGTATAGTTCCGGAGATTTGCGATTTACAGAAGTAATTGCACAGGTAAGCTCGCGATGTGTCGCGTGCTGTTTGTGGACAGCGCACGTGCGCCGCGCTCGCGCGCACACACACGCGCGCGCGCTATTTACTTCGCTCAGATCAGCACCACACAAGCTCAGAGGAGCGCGCGGGACTTCGCTCGTTTATTTGTGCCAAACGCACACCGACGCACGCGCCTCACCGTTTAGACGCCGTCGTTTCAGGGCTTCCGTTGAGCGCGTGAACCGCTTATATGTTACTTTTTTCTAAGGATCATGGGCAGAGGAAACGGAGAAATGCCTGTTAAGCGTTAGCTTGATTTCTGCATGTGTATGTGAAACACACACACACACACAAACTCTTCGGAGTGCACTTGGTCTTCACCGAGAAGACTCCAGGGTACAGCGGAATAGTCGTGCACGACACAAAGCAGTGATGGTCGCGCGCCGGCGATGCCGCGGAGGAGAACTTTTGCAAAAAGTGCGCAGCGACTGAGGGGCAGACATGGAAGTTGCCATGCTGTCGTGCAATACCACCGCGATCAAAGACTGGAGCTTCTTTCTGTCTCACATCCTGCCGCTCGTCAACCGGTCGGCCGGGCTCGTGCACCGCGGCGTGGAGGAGGCGGAGGCAGTCACGGTAGCCGTGGTGACCGTAGCGCTCGAGCCCGCCAGTCGCGCGCCCCCGGAATCCAACCACACGGAGCACGTGTACCACTATTCTTATTCAGAGGGTGATGCGCTTGTGCACGGCGGGCGCGAGCCGGCAGACCGGGAGTCCATCCCGCTGCCCAAAGCCGTGCTGTACCTGCTGATGGCGGCGCTCGTGGTGGTGCTGGTGGCCTACGCCATAGTGGGGCATCTGGTCAAAGATCTACTGCACGAGTTTGTGGGTGAGTCTCTCTCTCTCTCTCTCTCTCTCTCTCTCTCTCTCTCTCTCTCTGGGTATGCATATGGCTACTCTTATACAACCCCTGGCAAAACAATTATGGAATCAGTACTCTTGTAGGATGCTGTAGAAAAATATAAATCGCATGCCACAAAATTAAAAAAATTCCAACCTTATGCCATGAAAAAACAATAAAAATATAATTGTAGAGGAAAAAATATGGAATCACTAAATTCTGAGGAAGATATTATGGAATAACTCATTTGCACTTCTAAAACATGTGCATCTGCTAATTAGTCTTCAGTTAAAAAAGACTGCTTACACCTTGGAGAGCTGTTGCACAACGCGTATTGACATGAATCATGGCTCCAACATGAGAGATATCAGTTGAAACAAGGGAGAGGAACTGCTTCAAGAAGGAAAATCATCACGAAATGTTGCAAAAGAAGTTGGTTGTTCCCAGTCAGATGTGTCTAAAATCTAAAAGTACAAACACAATGGGAAGGTTGTAAAAGGGAAGCATACTGGTAGACCAAGGAAGACATCAAAGCATCAAGATAGAAAACAAAGCAATATGTCTTGAGAACAGAAAATGCATAACAAAACAAATGTGAAACAAGTGGGTGGAAACTGGAGTCAGTGTGACCTAACTGTAAGAAATCGCATAAAAGTAATGGGATTTACATACTGAAGAGCCAAACGAAAGCCATCATTAACACCTGCGCAGAAAAGAACAAGGTTACAGTGGGCTGAAGAAAAGTAAGCATGGACTGGTCTCAATCATGGTTTGGTGCCGGCCCAAAGAATGTTATGAAGATAACATTTCCACAGTCAGTGATGATATGGGCCTGCATGCCAGGTAAAGGCACAGGGGAAATGGCAGTCATTACATCTTCAATACATGCCAAAGTCTACATTGAAAGTTTGGACACTTTTCTTATTCCATCAGCTGAAAAGATGTTTGGTGATGATGACTTCATTTTTCAAGATGATAATGCATCTTGCCATAGGACAAAGGATGTGTAAATTTTCTTTCAAGAAAGACATATAATGTGAACGGCATGGCCTGCAAATAGTCTGGATCTCAATCCAGTTGAAACTGTCTGGTGGAAATTGAAGAAAATGGTCAATGACAAGGCTCCAGCCTGCAAAGCTGATCTGGAAACAGCAGTAAGAGACAGATGGAGCCAGATTGATGAAAAATACTGTTTGTCATTAGTTAAGTCCATGCCTCAGAGAATTCAAGCTGTTATAAAAGCCAGAGGTGCAGCAACAAAGTACTAATGGTGCAGTGTGTTTTGTTTATCCTCCTGATTCCATAATATTTTCCTCAGAATTCAGTGATTCCGTTTTTCTTTCCCTCTACATGATGTAAAAAAAGCAATTGTGAATGACTACAACAATTCTTTCTTTCTTTTTTATTGTTTCTTAAATCCAGAAGGTTGGAATTTGGAAAAAAGAGTATGGAATCCTCCAGGAGTTATGATTCGATACTTTTCGCCAGGGGTTGTATATCTTCAACTATTGTCTCAGTGTCTCTTTCATTCTCTTTCTTTTTGCTTCCTTTGTTTGTCTCACTGTCTTCTGCCTTCTTAATTCTTATTGAGACAATTTTCAGGGTGGCTAACATGACAATGTAATTCATCATTATTATTTTTAGGCTTATTATTATTAGTAGTAGTAGTAGTGTTGTACCAATAATATAATGGTGATGTTTTCAGTATCACAGTAGAATGTATAATCACCCTATGATATTTTTGTCAAACTCTGAACAATCCCAGAATTCCAGAGGTTCTAGATACGCTCTCAATGGATTTTATGAGCCATTGTGCATTGACATGATACTTTGTCTTATGGATTGTAAAAAAAAGAAGAAAAGAGAGACCACTTGAGAGCTGAACTTCCAGTTTGGCAGATAATGTATTTCCCTTGTGTACTTCAGTGTGTGTGTGTGTGTGTGTGTGTGTGAGAGAGAGAGATAGAGAGAGGTCTATGTATTATATGCACACCTGAGACACATTCATTGGCTTCACGATGTTAAAACTTGTCATGTTACACAAAGTGTAAACTCCTCTGCCCATTATATGTCTGAAAGCTTAAAGTTACAACTTTACCTCTGCTTGTTAAAAAAGCACTGACACTGGAGACTCCTTCCATAAAGGTTACATTTACATTTTACAGTACACACCAGATCAACAGTCACATCTGATTTTTAAAGCCTGTTCATGTGGAAGGTCTGCTTTCCCTGTCTATGAGCTGTTACTATAGAAACCATAACGCATTAGAAGAGCAAAATGAGCCTGTGATTCAGCAGAAAATTAATCAACACCTTTAGACCAATCACAATCCAGAATTCAACAGTGCTATGGTATCCATAGCCTTATAATCGGTTAAGTTAACAGATAAATGTTAATGTTTATTCTAATCCTCTTTTGAGGCCCAAGTTATAAGAGCATGGTTATAAAGAAGGTGTGTGCACTACAGTTAGGATAAACATCATCCTGTGCCAAGTGCCAATCCTACCTGGAGCTCCACAGGGATTTGCATGTGGCTGTGTTCCCGGAAAGTAGAGCGGTTAGATAGTGAGGGTCACTAAAAATGACTTCAACGCTTCATCGATGAAAAATGTTCCGTCACGTCCTCACGTTGAGACTCATTCAGGACACTGCAGAGCTGTCGGTTTAAAAACAAAAAAGCTTCACATTGCCAGTGATGTTTAGATGCACCAGATGAGGCAGTAATCCTGCCTGATTATAGTGTGGCCAGTAAAAACTCCAATATTCCAAAAAATCCAATAGTCCAATATTCAATTGAATTTGGTTAACTGGTTGATTTGGGAGCTATGGGGCAAATCCTTTTTCACATGGGTCATATAGGTTTGAATAAATCTTTATGGTGACACGGTGGCTAGGTGGGTAGCACCATCGCCTCACAGCAAGATGGTCCCGGGTTCGATCCCCGGGTGGGGCGGTCTGGGTCCTTTCTGTGTGGAGTATGCATGTCCTCCCCATGTCCGCGTGGGTTTTCTCCGGTTTCCTCCCACAGTTCAAAGACATGCACGTTAGGTTGATTGGTGTCTCTAAAGTCGCCCTAGTGTGTGCGTGCGTGTGTGCCCTACGATGGATAGGTGCCCTGCCTAGGGTTGTTCCTGCCTTGCACACTATGCACCGGCTCTCCCGTGACCCTGAAAAGGAAAAATCTTTCAAGAAAATGAATGAATGAATAAATCTTTATCTTCAATAAATAGAATTATCATTTAAATGCTGCACTGTGTTTAATCACATTGTCTTTAACTTAAAGTATTAAAGTTTTAAAGTAGATGATCTGAAACATTTAAACACAGAAAAAGCAGACAAAATTGGGAAGAGGCAGATACTTTCACAAGGCAGTGTATAAAGAGATGAAACAGGGCTACAGCTGAGTCTAACATGCTGCTTAATATTTCCATGAAAGCCAGGGCTGATGTCCTGACAGTGTCTCGGATTCTGCTTGAGTTTTAAATGAGTTCAGTGACACCATTAACATTTTTTTTCAGCTTTTAAGCATTTTTTTTATTAACTTGACGTTTTGACTTTTTACAACACTTCACCCACTACTGAAAATCCCAAGTGCTCCATTAACTAAATGCTAAATGTTTTTTTAAGAACAACTTCATCCACTTTCAGATTGTAATAGAACTGTAAACGAGTGAAAAACTAGTACTTATTATTATTATTATTATTATTATTATTATTATTATTATATTTCCACATGGGAGTCTATGGCAGCTTTACATGCTTTTTATGAAATTTGGCCATGACAGAAAACAGTCTCTGCTACTTATCTGTACACTGCAGTTTTCACCTACAGGCTGAATTTGGACATACATGTGCAATAATAATTCTGCAATACAAAGCCATAGAACCTTTCAGGATATCACAAAGTTCATTTCCACCATATTGGATTTTTCATCCATATTGGATTTTTTGTTTTATTGGATTTCTGGAATATGCATACCACACAAACTCATTTGATGAAGTCACCAAACAGGAAGTGAGGACACAGCAGTGCTTTTATGTCTTTGACATCAGACTTGGCACATATGTTTAGCAACATGACCTAATGTTAACAAGCATGCTTTGAATTGCCAGCTTGGAAGGGCCTAGGGAAAACAGGATGTAAGTCATATCCAAGCAATAGCTTGTCATATTGCGATTTAGTATATCACCTTGGGGGGAAAAGTGCTGATGGCCACAATGTTTGCTGATGGGTACAACTCCGTCTCCCAGAATCCTTTACTGCCTACAAGCTTGCCAGACAGCAGCTCTGCTGTTTATGCAGACATGGAACTTGAACTCATTCGCTATGTAAGGGGGTCACTTTTGTTTGTTCTGGGTGAGGTTTCATTCCAGGTTTATCCCCACCCCCCTACACACAAACCACCAAGCCACCACTGCCCTCAGATGGTGTTTTGCATTGCCCAAGAATGCAAAAATCTCTCATGTGTCAGTGGAGAAATTCCCCACAGAACCACCAAAGGAAAAGCTGAAAATGTTCCACAGAATTATCATGTGGTTAATGCAGGTGTTCGTTATTTAACTAACAAACAATTAAGCGTAATAAATTTATACTATTAATGCTGTAGCATTACTGCTGAAGCTACTGCTGTATTAATGCTGAAGTTCATGGTGTGTTAGTTAATGGAAGATGATTCCACAGCACTGTTGAATTCTCAGAGGGTCAGAAGGTGTTGATTCATTTTCGATAAGAGCAGCTCTGGCAGTAGTGCAGCTGCAAAATCACAGGTTTAAATTAATGCATTCATTAATGGGTTAACAAAACAATTCCACAATTATTGGCACCCATGGAAATTCTTAGAAACAACATGTAAGTTGAACTTTTTTTTCATTTCGGTTTTACTTTTTTATGTGGATCAGTATAGAGAGGAATACAGGCCAAATTGAAAAGTAATCACTGCAGTGCCAAAACGTGAAATTCAATGCACACAATGTATTTTTGTTTCATTGTGGCATGCAGAAAGGTACCTAAAGGTACCTTTTCTAAAAAAAGACATTTTCTCTGGATTAATTTACAGCTACAGGTGATTTCTTTTGACTGTTTTCTTAGCCACACCTCCAAATCCAGTAGAGGATTCTGATTGGACAGCGATAACATTTTATTTTGGCATGAATTCCACACTGCTACTCTTCGAAAAACAATCACACGCTTTGCATTTCCTTTTGGAACGTTCACAGCACCACACAGAGAAATACAATGCACTTGAGCTGATTGCACTTTTAAGGTGCTTTGTTTTCAATTCTGACACGAATTCAGGATTACATGTTTTTCTGTTAAGAGACCGAGTGACATTAAATAAATGTAATGGATTTATCATTGACTTTTAATTTTGGCATGTTTTCCACGTGTCAGTGTTTAAATGCAATCGCATGTGCATTGAATTTCAGTGAGGTGGGCTTGTGTTTTTTTTTTTTTTACCCACCTACACAGTGAGGAGGATGGTAAGAGAGGCAAAAATAATCCCCAAGGATCACTGTTGGAGACTTGGTTGGTTCACCAAGTCTCCAAAACTACCATCAGATACCACCTCCATACCTACAGATTATTTGGAAGACATGTCAGGGAAAAGACTTTCCTGTCATCTAACCACACACATAAATGCCTCAGGTTTGGCTAAACACTACAGGGGCTTTGACTGGAACCGTGTTCTATGGTCAGATGAAATGAAAATCGAGCTTTTGGCAACAAATACTCAAGGTGGGTTTAGCACAAAAAGAAGAATGACTGCAATGAAATGAATGTGATGATCAATGTTAAGTATGGTGAAGTGCCTGTAATGTTGTGGGGCTGTTTTTCCTCCAAAGCCCTAGGAACCTTGTTAGGGTACATGGCATCATGGACTCCATGAAATAGCAGGACAGCTTAAATCAATATCTGTCTGCTTCTGCCAAGAAACTAAAAATGGGTCATCATTGGATCCAGCAAGACAGTGATCCAAAACACATGTCCAGATCAGCACACAAATGGTTTACTGAACACAAAATCAAGCTTCTGCCATGGCCATTTCAGTCCCCATAGAAAACCTGTGGGGTGATGACCTAAAGAGGAGAGAGCACAAGAGAGGACCACAGACCCTGATTCCTTGTTCTCCAACCTAATAAGATGTTATTGGAGAAGATTAAATGCTGTTTTACTGGCAAAGGGAGGTTGTACTAAGTTTTAAATGCAGAGGTGCCAATAATTAAGCTATTTCACAAAAAGGTGCATTTTTTTTAACCCTTTTTACATGTCCAGGGAGGAGACTGTATGGCATCTTAAATGTAAATAAAATTTAACATTTATAAACTTTTTAATCTGACCAATCAGAAGCCAGAACTCAACACCTCTGTGATGACATGATTTTAATACAGTGTACATTATAACCCTGACTGTTTTCTTTGTCAGAGTGGGTGTTTGGACCTCGTTCGGCCAACCGCCGAAACAAAAGCGACGTGAGCTGCATCACGGCCGGTCGCAGTGGCGAGATGGGCGAACTCCCACGTCTTCTGGAAACAAATTACGTTACCCATAATCACTCTGGCTGCTCGAGGGGCGTGAAGCCTGAAGAGCTGGTGGTGAACATCGATGAACCTTTACACTCCTCTTTCCCACCAAGTCACACTGGGACCTAGCGGTGGCAGCAGAGTATCCACCATTTTCATAAGATCCCTCATGATAAGGGGGTTGAGGATTGAGGTAAGAAAATTTGCTGGGAGGAAACAGAGTGTGACATTATGGGAATCAGCACTACACACTTCAGCTGTAGAATTGGAGTATAAGAACTACTTAGGAGGGAACAATAAATCCTGATTCCGTATGAACATAGATTTTGAGGAAGTTGTGTGTGTGTGTGCGCAAGTACCAGGCTGTTGCGATAGCCAACAGATTTTAAAGCCAGAGTTAAAGACATTTCAGTTTTCCCATTGAGTGTCTTTTATAACAAATTTGTTCAGTTTAATCTCCCTAAGAACCACTCACACACACACACACCCATACACTGTGACACTATTTTTGCTGTGATCCTTTCTTTTGTGACGATTTATGCCTTTCCACCATTTTTTCAACATCCACTGCACTCTAGGACCCATAAGTGTGCAGGCTTGTATGATTTGAGTGCGTGCGTAAGTGTGTGTTGGACCACTGACCACAAGACTCATTGGTGGTTCTCATAACTCATAAATTATTATGTGTTATAAATCATTTTTCTCCTATATTGTTTTATGTACAAGCTACAATACTGGAGGGAGGGTTGAATCCTGGAGCGCTAATCTTTCTATTCCAATCCAATCTAAGAAACATTGTGCACAATTTAAAAATAAAATCACCAGACAGAAGAAAGTTACCGACAACCAAATATTTCTATCATCAGTGAAATATACAAAGCAAAAAACATTCATATAAATATTCACGTAAATATTACAAGTTTTGAACTGTTAGTTGTGATAATGCTGGATGATTTTTTGTCTATTTACTCTTTAATAAGGGCTATGATTCTCTGCTGTGTGTGTGCGTGTGTGTGTGTGTGTGTGTGTGATGACTGTAGTAATGAAAATTCTAGTTTTGAGATTTTAAAGTTTAAAAGTGTCTGAATAAAAGTGTCAAATCACTAACAAGCGTCCTATTTTTAATTAATCTCTTACAAGTGGCAATTTAGGACGCAGGTGAAAATCAGACTGTTGGGAAATGAACAACATAATGCCGTGTCCTAATCAAGCCCTTTCTTCAGTCATGCACTTGTGAACTTTCTCCATGTCTTTCCTCTAAGAGAATTAAATTAAGCATTTTATTATGCTCAGGAAATGAGCAACATGAGGCTCAGTGGGAATCTAATTACAAAACCTACAAAAATTTTCTCTTGGTCAAACGTATTTAATTAGAATTAGCCGAGACTTCTGAATTTTGCTCCTTTACATTTATAGAATAATAGAATAATGCACTTTTATATTGTGTTTTTTAGGTTAAACACCACATGTGAGTGTGTTTTTTTGGGTATTTGTTGTTCAATATAGCTTATATTTTTAATGTAATTCAATTTCATGTAATTTATTTAAATCTCTTGTAGCACAGAGGTAAATCCAGAATGTACAACTGAAGCTGAAACACCAGAAAGAGCCAGAAAAGTTAAATGAAGTAGAACTGTAGAACTTTAATCAGTCTCCTGATTAACTAGTTAGAAAGGTTTGGGGTGAGAATAAGGCTGCAGAGGTTTAATTTACCTTCATTTATGACTTTACTGAATTTCATGAACAATATACTGTACTTTCTTTGAACCAAATATAAAAAAAAAGTTATTCTCAAAAAAGGTACTGTGGATGTTGAGAGGAAAACAATCATTAAATAAAAAATTTAAATAGGCAAATGTAAAAATGTTTTTGGTGAAAGCTTAGCTGTACTAAAAGTCACAGATATAGTTTTGTGTGAAATAAACTACAAAACTACTAGTGCTTGTTTACTGTCAGTGCTGCAAGGATGGTGATTGTTCTACCAAGCTGGGCTAGTTCTGGTAGCTTTGACCACCACAATTTTGTTTTGAAGCTTAGGCTGTGATGGAGGGAAAGTGTAAGTGCAGAAAGTGTATCTACAGTGTACAGATTGCAAGATTGAGAGAGGGAAAATAGGATTAGGGCATGGATAATAGCTGCATCAGGCCACAATAAAAAGATGTCAGAAATGCGTGTGCTCAGCGGTGAAATTGCTTTCACAAATACTGAAAAAAATGTGTGTTCTTTTTTTACAGTCTGAATCTTTTGGGCTCAGGTCATTTTCTTTAATTATTGAGATGTAGTTGGGAAGGGGATTTTGCTGAAACCTGAAACCTGGCAACCCTGACAATGACGCTGTAACCCACACATCACTAAATTGATCCATCATTCTTACAATCTCGTGTAATAGACTGCAGTTATTCTGTCACCTTCCATTATTTGCCTTTTCGCTTTTCCATCTCCTTCTGTTCAACAATAAACCTCAGCTGATTTGACAAACATCTTTAAATTCCCCCCAGCTCTCTGTTTGCAATTGATTTCCCATTAAAGCTTTTTAAAAGGTGTGCTACCTTAACCAGGTTTCATAGGCTATAAGATTAGGTGGTGTAAATAAGGTCGTTATGGGACACACAGCTGCTCGAATGCCTCATAAGGAAACAAGGACACGGTGTCATTGATGCGATACGCAACTCGTCCAAACGGTGATTATAATTAACAGCTCTGGAACTATAGCATGAGGAAGTGTCCTGGCTGTAGGCTGATTATCTCTCATCACACTGTACAAGGTTTTCAAAATAAACTCTTAACCGAATTTTTCTTTTTAGAACATATTGTATGATAGAGTGTGTTCGCCATGGCGGATTACACAAGGAAGATTCTTTAGCGCCAGATCTGTAGTTACAGCCAGACAACTACTCCAACGATGCTCAAATCATCAACCAGCATGATCCAGGAAATCAGCTGTTCCCATAATCACTGGATACCAATACCAAAAAAGTTCTGGTAAAAACATATTTTATATATATTTTAGATATTTTCTCTCTAGTAGCATGTTTGGTTAAATTTCTTCATTGCCTCTACACTGCTGTATTAGTAGCTGTCCTGTGAGTGTGTGCATCTTACTGTTAGTGAATATTAGATGAGCAATATAGCAGCAAGATTTTAATAAAAAAAAAAAAGGCAGCCAGAACTTTGTCATCAGCTGTATTTTGTTGCAGTGACACTTTACTGGTCACATTATTCATGTGTCCTGAGAAAACTGATGATCATATCATTATTTCATGATGTATGATTTTTTTTTTCTGTGAAAGCAACATCAGGCCAAAAATCATATACAATGTAAACCCAGCTTCAGCCTACAATGATCAGGATAATAACAAGCACAAATGCTACTTTTTACTTATCTATTTAAGCTTTATGTAACCAGGTGAGACATTAAGAACAGGTTCTTATTTACAATGCCAGCCTGGCAAGTGCCAAAGAGCACTCAAGGAAAGAGGAAGTCACATAAAACAATTAGAAGTGTCATTAAAATGTCCTGAAAATCAGTTATTTGACAATTATGAATGTATTGAGATATCTAGTTTTGGATGGTTTTTTTGTAACAAATCCCAATCACTGGAAGCAGTATTGGATTTAGGTTTTTTTTTTTGTTTTGATGTAGTGAGAGGACCTTGTGTTCTACTTGGGAGAACATATAAAGTTACAGCTTTACCTCTGTTACAAAGCACGGACACTGGAGACTTCTACCATAAATAAATATTTCTAATAGTTCTCATTTCTATTAATAAATGACTCCTTAAAAAAAACTAACGAATACTTTTTGACCAAGCAGCTACCATCATGAGGAACTTGATGCGTGTGTGTTTGTGTGTGTGTGTGTGAGTGTGTAAAACTCATTAACTCACATCTGTCTCTGGAGGGAAGGATTCATCCTGGTGGTGCAACACTGAGAATACTCAATTATGTCAGTTTACTGTTAGAATTGAGGAAGTGTTTTTAACACACACACACACACACACACACACGGATAATATCCCGCTGTCTTTTCAGGATTTCAGTTCAATCCGCCTTAAAGCAGCTCACAGAAATCCTGTATTACCATCTCAGACCTCAGACTCGTCATGTCCACCTGCTTTAACATGTTTTGTCAGTTCAATTTACATTTAAAGACACGTCAGGGCAAAGTGTCACCTTCCTGCATTCTGAATGTTGTCATAGAAACAATCCTCACAGGAAGTGGATTGTCTGGAAAAAAAAAATAATCATAAGGCAACCAAGAAAAAAAAAAAATAAAATAAAAAAAAAACTAGGACATGCTTTCCTCCTGTGTGTGTCTGGACAAGTGAAAAATGTGTCACGAGAGATTGTCTCAGTTCACAGGATTGCTTTTACTAGGTCAAGAGTGTACCCTTCTTCTCTCTCTCTCTCTCTCTCTCTCTCACACACACACACAGAAAATAGGCCAGAGAGTTTTGGGTGTTGAAACATGTTCATACCTGTGTGCAATGGATTACAAAGAAGGTCCAGAGCAATCAAGGTAAAGTCCTCAGTAGAGTTTTGCTTTGGGACACACACACCCACGCACATGTTTGTCTTGCTATACTTGTGAGGACGTTGACAATTTCCATTTACATATTTATTACTATATCTAATTAATGCTATGCCTAACCTTAACCTCAGTAATGAAAAGGAAATTTTTCAGCT
>JAOVVG010000018.1:15173540-15187768 GCA_028566375.1 Leptodoras nelsoni
AACATTTAAGTGTGACAAACATGCAAAAAATCAGGAAATCAGGAAGGGGGCAAACACTTTTTCACACCACTGTAAGTGGCAACAGGAAGTATCTTTTTTCACAGATATTAAATAAGAATAAACAGATCAAAAGCATGAGTTATGAAATACAAATATGAAATTATATTAGTAATTGTATAGTCTAGGGTCTAGTTTACTGTATATACTGTGTGTACATGCATTATATATGTATATCCTTGTGTGGCCAAAATAACTCTGATTCGTCAAATCCGTCAAAAGAACTCTAAAGGTGTGCTGTGGTATCTGGCACCAAGGCGTTAACAACAGATCCTTTAAATCCTTTAGGTTGTGAGCTGGGGCCTCCATGGATCAGACTTGTTTGTCCAGCACATCCTACTGATGCGCAATCAGATTGAGATCTGGGGAATTTGGAGACAAAGTTAACACCTTGAACACTCTCCTCAAACTCTGTTCCTCAAACTATTCCCGAGCAATTTTTGCAGTGTGGCAGGGTGCATCATGGGTTTTGAAAGAGGCCACTGTCATTAGGCAATACTGCTGCCATGAAGGAGTGTACTTGTTCTGCAACAATGTTTAGGTAGGTGGTATATGCCAAAGTAGCATCTATATGAATGCCTGGACCCTAGGTTTCCCAGCAGAACCTTCACACTACCTGGCTTACCTTCTTAGCACAGCACATCCTGGTGTCATGTCTTCCCCAGAGAAACCGATGTGCACGTCCTTGGCTGTCCACATTAATCAGACTAGGCCACCTTTTTCCATTGATCTAAGGTCCATTTCTGATGTTCCTGTGCCCATTGTAGGTGTTTTCGGTGGTGTACAGAGGTCAGCATGGGCACTCTGTCTGATCTGTTCTGACACATTCCTATCATAACAAGCATTAACTTTTTCATCAAGTTTTGCTAAAGTAGCCCTTCTGTTGGATCAGACCAGGCTAGCTAGCCTCTTTTGGTAGGTACTAACCACTGCATACCGGGAACACAATTAGGTTCTTGTCAAAAGTCACTCAGATCCTTATATTTGCCCATTTTACCTGCTTTTAACACATCAATTTCAAGAACTGACTGTTCATTTGCTGCCTAATATACTCTAATATACAGGTGTCATTGCAATGAGATAAAGAATGCTGTTCACGTCACCTGTAAATGGTAAATTGAATGGCTTATGGTGTATATATACAGTACAAGGTTTGTCTGGAATGTAATGATAATAAAAATCCCATGCTCTGTAGGGATTATGCATAGGGATGTGGCTCCAGGTCAGTTAGAGTTGGATCTCTGATAAACAGTAGAACTCGTTTCATTCTAGCCTTTACAGTGCCCAGATGTTTGTTTTTGTGAAACCCTGCTGAAGTGCCTCATCACTGGAACAATGCAAAGGACTTTGAGCAAATGTTCAATCGTTTAACAAGAGAGCCCAATTTTCTGAACAGAGTAATCACAGGAGATGAATCATGTGTTTGAGTACAATCCTCAGACAAAAAGACAAAGTGCTGAAAGGCACACTACAACCTCGCCCATAGATAGCTAGCATGAGAATAAAAAAATCAAATAACTGTTTCCTTGTCTTTTTTGATTCTCAAGGGATCAGCCATAAAGACTCCATCCCAGAAGGCCGGAAAATGGAACATTAAACCTTGGAGTTTTGGATCTTTTGAGGAGAAGAGAGTTTTGCATGTGTGCCATCAGATTGTCTCTTCATGGATCCGCCATCATGACGACACACTTCACTGGCTGTGAGAGAATTTTTGGCTGGAAAAATTCCAGTCTTTCCATATTCAACCTATAGCTCTGACTTGGTGAGATCAATGTTCAGCCACTCTTGCATCAAAGAATTGTGCAGTTGTTCCAGGTAGTCCCACAAGTGGATTCCCTTCTGGGGATTTTGCAGGCCAGTCCAGCTTTGTGAATGCTCCTGAATGTTTATCATACAATCAGTCACATTTGCAGCCCTGTGAATGTGAGAAATGTCATCTTGGAATACAGGGATAGGAATGTTAGGAATGTACTTGGTAAGATGTTGAGCAAAAGGCAAAACCTGTTTGTCTAGCAGCTCAATGTAGACATGTGGTTCCAATTTACTGTCACCTCAACCCATCCCTGTGTACTTAAAACACCCTCAGAACATAACAGAGCCTCCTCCAGCTTGACGCACACCTTGCATGCAGTCCTCATTGAAGGCTTCCTGAGGTCTGCGATGAACACAACACCTAGCATCATTCACATACAGGCAGAAATGAGATTTGCCTGACCAGATAACTCATTTCCAGTCACGAACAGTTCAATTTTTGTGTCTCTTCGCCCACTGTAACTGGGCAACTTTCTGAGCAGAAGTGAGCAAAAGCGTCTTGCATGCCACTGTGCTCCAAATGTTCATGGTATGCAGTTCCCTGCAGAGTATTCTTTCAGAAAATGGTTGTGAAGGACCTGCTATGGCTTCAGTTTAAGACTTGACCCTTTCCTCTTGAGAGTGAATTGTCAACACTTTCTGCATTTCCTCACTTTCTCTTGAATCCCTGTTCACTTCTTTGAGGGATCTTTGTGTTTGTGGATGAAGCTGTGGGGAGGGGCAGTGTTTCAGGTGGGCTATGAGCAGACACAGAGGGAGCCTGAGATTGTTTACGCATTCTAAGAGAAGAAAGGGGCAAAAGTTCACGCTGGCAGACAATCTGGTATCGGATATCAGGCCTGTCTGAGAAAACACTTCAGCGTTTGGTCTTTGGCTGTTACATCTGCAGCAGGCACATAACATTATTCCTTTATAACCACTTATTTTTGCTCACCTTTCATTTCATGGCACATGTTGATAGAAGAAATACAAGGGTCTTTCCTTCTACAGTAGTCAAGCACTTGGCTGTAAAGCAGGCAGGAAGTTTGTAAGGAGGATAATAATCATCTTGCTACATCCCTCCTTTAATCAAGAATTGCCACATCCCTCCTTCTTTTGACTTTTTTTATTTCTAAATCACAGGTTCACAGGTAGAGGAAAAGAGAGGGCATGTCCCAAATCATTCTTGTTAGCTCCCAGGGGATTCCCAAACAGACGCTCACAGAAACAGTCCTTTTACCTCTAAAGATTAGGGTCAATGAGAACTAGGTTTCTTCCTTTTTTTTGAAGGCATCATCAGTCCATAGTTCAGCAAATATGACAAAAAAGTAGATGATGTGAAGCTTTCTTTTAGTAAGCAAAGTTTAGCTAATGCAGCCTCACACTTCCTCTTTTTGCTTAGCACCCTCCAGCAGGTATGAAGGTGCCACGTTAGAGTCATGACTTTAAGTTAGTCTGGATAAAGGCCCAACTTCAGCTGGTGGCCCTGGACAAAAGCACAATGTTATTGGTCTTGGATAATGGCACAAATTGAACAAGATGGTCCTGAACAAGATGTCTACTTTAGTTTTGTGATCCAAGGCAAGAGTGCTTACCTAACAAAGAACTTCATTTTAGTGACCCTAAGGTAAGCTGTCTTCAACTTGGTGGTTCTGAAGAAGACCTCAGGTCCTGTTTAACGGTCCTAGTTAGCTTTTCATCTTCAGTTGGGGTTGAAGAAAGCACAAAGCTACCTTATTGGCCCTAGAAAATGCTACAGTTTATTGTCCTCGAGCAAGGGAGACAATTCAGCTGAATTAGATCACGACATTGGTTTGGTCGTCCAAAACAAAGGCACTTAACCTACACCCCTTGACAAGGGCACAACAACCTAGTGACGGTAAGGAAAGATTTAAGGTCTTTAAATGCAAAGTTAGTTGGTGGCCTCAGATAGTAGCTTCAGTCTGGAGGATCCAGATGAGAATGCAACTTCAGTTCATTAGACCACCAAGATTTTGTTGAGATCTTTTTCACGTTCATTAACCTCAGTGGTCTAAGGCAAGGGCACTGATTATAGTGATGCTAAGAAATGATCCTAAGATAAATTCTTGACCCTAGCTGAAAGATACAACTTCAGATAGGTAGAGTTGATATCAACACCAATTTACTGGTTTACTGGTACTACTTTAGACCAAGTCATAGCTACTTCATTTGTTGAATCAGAATCTTTCTATAGTTTGGTCCATTTGATGCTCTCACCAAACTACTGAACACTGGTCTACCAAGTAAACTGTGCTTCAGTTTCTTACTGGTGAGAACAGTGCTGTGGCCCTGTGTTTATTCTCTCTATTAGGCCATTTAAGTTTTCCAGGTGCAGTTCATTCTGGTGCAAACCTGTTTTCCAGACCAACACTCACAGTTTTCCTTAATTACTCAGGACAGATCACAGAGAGTAATAAGCTACAAGGAAAACTGAAAAATGGCGGTTTGGATTAATTAGCTTTTGTGCTCATTTGCAGCACAGTTTCATGCTACTAGTTATTTGCAATTGACTGATTCTAGTCTGGCTCGGTGGGTAGCACTGTCGCCTCACAGCAAGAAAGTCCCAGGTTCGATCCCCGGGTGGAGTGGTCTGGTTCCTTTCTGTGGAGTCTGTATGTCTTCACCATGTACACGAGGGTTTACTCCGGGTACTCCGGTTTCCTCCCACAGTCCAAAAACATGCATGTTAGCTTAATTGGTGTCTCTGAAGTGCTGCTAGTATGTGAGTGAGTGCCCTACGATGGATTAGTGCCCTGTCTAGGCTTGTTCCTGCCTTGCGACCTAAGCTGTCTGCTAGGCACCGGCTCTCCCGTGACCGTGAATAGAAATAATATAGTGGTTAAGATAACGGATGGATGGATGGATAGATAGGCTATGAGCCCCAAGCTTATTTGTGCATTTTAAGATTTGCCTGTACCCTGTGGTTTTGACTACAGATAAATGTGTGTATATGTAACCCATGTGTAGAGCTGCTAAATTATTACAACATCCTCCTTCACATCAGAGTAAATGACTGAAGCTCTAGACTGAAGTGGTTAATACATCAGCACACAAAAAGATGTGAATTTTGGTGATTTTTCACATCATCATGTAACATTCTCACTGAAATCAATGTCAAATGCCCAAAGTTTTCATAAACGTTGCCTTCTGCTGCAACCACAAAACAAATGCATATTTTAAAGTAAACTTGGTGCAAGTACAAACCAGTCTGGACTCAGATATGAAATATATACTTTATTATGACCATATATTTTTTTTAGTATCAATACAAAGTATAACGGATTTAGTGACAGTTTCATCATATTAAGGCTGTCCAATGAGTTGAAACAAACAAAAACAAAAACACAAAATAGGCATTCATACAATTTTTCCAAGATGAAATTGAGACAAATTAAGGAATGTTTTCACAATGACTCAAGCAGCTCACACTGTACATTAAATCCAGTACCTTTTTCCCCCATGTGTATGAGTGAATCATTAATAATTGACCTAGGATCAGTTTTAAATTCATCCTCTGTAGAATAGAGGACAACTCAAAAAAAAAAAAAAAAAAACTGATCACAGATCAGCGCTTTAAGCCGCCTCTGTATAAACAACAAAATGGTACGCTGTTATTTTACTGGCAAAAGATACTGGAGAAATTCTGTTAAATCTGTTGAGTGTGCAAATAGAAAAAAAGGAAATTTGCATTTTGCCAGCAAAATAATGCCACAGAACAACAATAGGTTCCGGCTCACAGTTTTACAGGAATGAGAAAAAGCGATGAGGCCGGCATTCACATTGTGGTACAACAAAACCCGGTTTGAAAGGAGCTAAATCATGCTACACGGTTACGTTGTGTTTGAGCAAATCAACTGATCCTGAAATCCATTTCGCTCCGATTCGGCGTGAAAGCAACCTCTGAAACATTAATAACATGAACATTGACCTTTCTGCTCTGACCTTGCATTGAGGACAACATGAAATTCTCGTACGTCTTTCATACGGCTTTAGCGCACGATTACACGCTGTTCCTTTTCATTTTAGCATCGACAAATGAAGTTCACAAAGATGAATTCACAACTGTGTGAGCAGCTGCCAAACAGAAAAATACAAACCATGTGAGTGCCATTAAAATAATCTCTATTTACACACATAAATACAGATGAATGAAGCAGACATGTATTCCAGACTGTAAAGCTTTTGACCATGCAGCGTTCAAGAAACTAGTGCGTACACGTCTTCTTATTCTTCTCATTCGTAACTTACCGATGAACTCGCTTCAATTTGTCCTGTTCAATTTGCACATGCAAATGAGTAAAAAAAAATCATCTTATTTATACACATATTTAAACCCGAATGCTACAAGGCAGCTGAGAAACATTTAATATACACACAGAAACGTAAGCTGTCCAAAAATATAGCATACTCCGATCATATTTACACTTGTATCCGATAAATACTGACAAAACTGTTTTCCTGGACTGTGGAGAAAATGCGTTCCACGCGTACCTGTCGTTAGCAAACACACGACCAGCTGTGTTTATTATCCCAACGCGGTGTAGGATTCAAAAATAATTAGCTGAGTGGAGAAAAATGAACAGGCTTCAATTACAGCTCAGTTAGTCTCTAATAGGTTCTATTATTTTAAGGTACTTTTAAATAATATTAGCAAAACTAGCATTTATTAGCATTCAGGTAGCCTGACGCGCTTCCATTAAATATAAAATAAAGCAAACTACAGTCGTAAATCTAAGGAATAACAAGAAATAGGATATTCAGAGTGAGCATACTGATGACGCCACAGCAATACTTCTGCTCAAGAACTCCTGGTGGCTCCTGGTTTAATTTACATAATAACCGCTAGTCTAACATTCGCTAATTTGCATGTTAGCATGCCTACTGGTTAATCAAATGTTTGTTAGTTTGATTTATATCAGGGGTGTCAAACTCAATCCGCGAAGGGGCCGGTGTGGGTTCAGGGTTTCCTTCTAACCGAGCAGAATCCACACCTCATTGTTAATCAATGGAGCTAATCAATGGATCTTGACTTTCAGTAGTGTGGGGCTTCTGCTTGCCCTTTGTGGATTGACTTTGACACCCCTGATTTATATCCTAGAGCTAGGCCTGGACACATGTTCCTAAAGTTAGCTAAATTGGCCAAGCTTGCATTTACATAGCCGGCATATTCTGGTCATAGTTTAATTTAGGCCCCGTACTGTGGTGGGGAACCTGAAATTTCTAGGATGTTTTGGGAATTGGATTTGGTTCCGAGATTTTGGAATTTCAGGGTGGTATTTATTTATTAGGGGTTCAATGTCATGTTGTAAAGAGTGGTTGCATTCATGACAGGAGGTTAGTATTTCACACTCATCAACAGGGGAATTTAGTATCTCCAATTTGTATGTTTTTTAACTGTGGGTGGAAACCAGAGCCCCCAGATGAAACCCACACAGCCACAGGGAGAGGAACACAGCTGCCCTGCCTGGGACGAACCTGGGACCATCGCTTTGCATTTCTGGCAGGTATAATGTTTACGATGTTTACGGATTCTAAATAATGTTAGCTAAAAGACCATTTCAGGATTTCAAGGGGTGTTTAGAGATTAGGGATTTCAGGATGTAGGTAGCTTTTGGGGAGCATGCAGTTTATGGATGATTTTAGTATTTTGGGGTGTTTATGGTTAAGCTTATGGAATATTGGTATGTTTAAGGTTTAGCACAAGGATCTACTCATCTAACTGTATCTCATGCTTGTATCAGTGACCTGAATCCCTGGCTCCGCCTCTAAAACCTGGCTTTACATCTTTACATATAAGTGCACTGGTTTACATTATTTTTTCTGTACCTTGATAAAAATAATATAATTCTCCACAAGTACCACCTTTCCACAATTAAGGCACCTGGCTCACCCCTCAGGGCTCAATGGCTTCTTCTAATAAGAAGAAAACAATGACAGCGGCAACGAGAACAAACGTAACAAAGCAAACCAGATGACGAGGAACCCGAGAAGAACCCTCGTCAGATAAGGAATGTCAGATAAGAAACTCGGCACTGTGTGCGAGTTGAAGAATCATGAAGACTCATCACAGAGACATCAAAAGCCAAAACCTGATGTAGCGTGATGTTTCAGTAGCCAATGTTGAGCTTGTTCTTGTTCAGCTCCCGTTCCAGGTTGCCGATGAGCGTGTCGATGCTCTCCTGAAGATCTCGCAGGTTCACCCTGTTGCTCAGAACCGGGCTGATCTCCTGGATCTTCATGAACGCCTGATATGTATGTTCTTTGTCTTGGCGCTCTTCTCGCTCCGCTAGCATCCGACGTTCGTACGGCATGAGCACTGGTGTGTCCTCGGTTTCCTGATGTTCTCCTACAATAACATGTTCCTGAACCTCACCCTTTTGCTCCTTCTCCACTTCGATGTGTACGTCTTTTACACTTTCTAGCATTTCCTCATCCCCTGCATCTTCCCCTCGTTCTTTGTCCTTGCCCTCGTCCTTCTCCTCTTCACTCGGCACGTCGGCGTAGTCAGCTTCCTCTTCCTCCCCGGGGCACATCTGATGGAGGTACGTCTCCTTGCAGTCGCTCCAGTCCCCGGCGTAGCGGTTGCTTGGACTGTCCAGGCGTCCAGGACGGGGACGCAGAACTCCCGCTAGCCCTGCGTCGCTCAGGTTTAACACCTGAGGCCGCTCTTTTCTTCTCCTCACTGGGGCGGGGGGATCCTGGGCAGGAGTCGAGGGTTTGCTCTGGACAGCCGCAACTGAAACAATGACGAGAAAAAAATGTAAATTTAGGAGACATAGCGCCAGAACAAATGAGCAAACAAGCTTGAAGAGGATTTGCTAGCAGGCAGTAATACAGCATGCTAGTACAGCAGCACAAAAAGCTACACATTTCACTACAAAAATTATACAAAAATTCACTTCATGGTCACTGCTTTAACAGACCCACAGGATTAGATTTTTATTTTATGAAACCTTTGTGAGGTGAAAAGTCTGAGATAAAAGGACAAGCTAACAGGATATTGTGGTATTGTCTCTGACCTAGCATATGGGATATTGAGCTAGCATTGAAGCTACATGAAGTACAGGATACACATATTCTTCTACTTTCCCTATGCTAAAGAAAAAGCTCAAAGCTCATCAGTCCAAACCATTTCCCTTCATGTTACCTGCCTTGCTCAGTTCGCGAGTCCAAGCTAACCTATCCACTCACTTCAGCTGCTGCCTATACGAGATGTCCATGACACAAAACACAAAAACTAGTAGCATAAATATGTTAAAACGGCTACAATTTACCGCCAACAAACAAGAACACAACTGAAACAGCATTAATGCTAGGGTTGTTCCTGCCTTGCGCCCTAAGCTGCCGGCTAGGCACTAGCTCTCCCGTGACCCTGAATAGGAATAAGTGGTTAAGATAACGGATGGACGGATGGATTCAGTAGACCAGCACCCCTGTTCTCTTTAGGCTTCATTAGAATAACTAATTTATGTTTGGGTGAGACAATTTTAGATGATTTTAAAGGCTAAGAATTCAAAATTCACTGGTAGGCATATTAGCACTGAATATCCTTTGTAGGTTTTCTATTTCAAACACAAGGAGACTTTGTATGCTCTGTTGGTTTAGAAGGTCAATCCAGGGTTACAGAATAAACTAAACACACACACACACACACACACACACACGGCTGTGGCCCTGAAAGGCTAAAAATACCCTCGCACCCACACTCTGGCCTCTCCTATGTTTTTTTTTTCTTCCCTTCACCGTCGTCCATTTTGTGATAAGCAACCCCAGACTGTCCACTTCCACTTTAGCCTTCAAACCTACAAAATTATACACCTATAACTATAAGTTGTTTCACCACCACCCAGTGTGCGTTTCTGCAGAAACGTGCCTGCTGCGAGGAGGATTTCAGTAAGGCGTAAGTGCTTTAGGGTGAAGCGGCTAAGCGTAGGGCTAAAGGTTAGGTCAGGAATGGGTGTAATTATAGAGCCAGCTTATTGCATTTTTCCCTGCTGGAAGTGGAGCCAAGGGACGGTAACTTTATATAGTGCCTTCAGCAGCACGCAAGACAATAGAGAGAAGAACAGAAAAGAGATTCAAATTAAAGCTTGAAAGGAGCTAAACTGACAGGCTAGCCAAAAGCGACACCGCTAACTTCACTGACCGTAACTGTTTCAGCTCTAATGCTTATTTAGGTAATGTGCAAAACGTTATTTATTTTAGATTAGATATATTACATCACCACAATTTTGCACTAACCTAGTTTAACAGTAGCTGGATACTAGTAAATAGCTAATACCGCAGCTCACAGACAGCTAGCAGATGACGTAGCCGTTAACAAAACAGCACTCTTGCTACCTAAATAAACACCCAGCTAAATCAAGATAGAAGATTTACAAACACTAATGATACACAGCATTTAGACATGGTGTTTAAAGTCTATTTAGAATTCATGCTAACAAGTAATAGTCACTGAAGAAATGGTCAGACATGTTTTTATGAACGTGTACACATATTTTACTTCAGATTTCTTTTACAATAAAGTAATCAGTGGCTAAACTATTAACACAGCTTGCAGACAACTAGTTAGCAGATAGCAAAACAGTACTTTTGCGACCTGAATCAACACATTCTGCTAAATCTTGATACACAGATGACCTTTTGTCTGTACATTACACAACATTTATAAAGACAAACGTGAGGAGAGACACTAAGAGATTTCTTGATGCCATGGCTAACTTCCATGTACCAGCATTTAAGAAGAAATATTCTATTCAGAATTCATGCTAACAAGTGTTAGTCATTGAGGAAAAATGGTCAGACATGTTTTTATGAGCATGTATGCATAATTTTACTTCAGGATTTTTTTTTATAAACTGCTATTGTAGCCTAATCAGTGGCTAAACAATTACCACAGATGTATAGACATTAATTCTGCACAGCATTTATAAAAACTAAAGAGAGACACTAAGATTGACTCGCTATTGGCACGGCTAAATTCCACGTACCAGCATTTAAGAAGAGATTTTCTATTCAGAATTCATGCTAACAAGCGATAATCCCTGAAGTAAAATTGTCAGACATGGTTTTTTATGAGCATGTATGCACATTTTACTTCAATAAATTTTTAAATAAAGGTTGACTGTAGCCTAATCAATGGCTAACCTATTACTACAGTTGGCAGACAGCTAGCCACTAGTTAGCAGTTAGCAAAATGGAACTTTTGCTACCTAAATCAATAACCCCGCCTAGTCATGATACACAGATGATGTTTGGCTACACATTACATTACTAGCTAAACTTAGTTAGATTTGTTACATTACACAATCATGCCAATGTTACATTCGTAAACCAAACACATGGTTGAAACCATTTAAATGTGCAGTGCATCATGGGAAACTCCGAAAACTAATATAAGATCTAGAAAGATGTGCACAAAGAATGATAGGATAATATTTACCGTTTTCACACTAATCAGCAACACATATCTGTGATTTCAGCAGCAAGTGACAGTGAGTGAACTGAGATTTTCTTCGAATTATGTATGACAAATATAAACTACTTGCTTGAATGATAATTTTATTGCTTGTGTGTCTGACATTTTTCCGGTGCCCCCTAACAACTTTAATCTAAGTAAAGGTTGGAAGGAAGGAAGGAAGAAAGTAGCAGAGATCACCATTGCTTCTGGTCATTTTTAGCTACTACTAGCTAACAGAGCTAGCAGTTAGCTTGCATTGTTCATCTAATCTAACGAAGCTAGCATGAAGCTGGGCACGTAAACAGGTAAAACATTTTTAAATACTTTTCAAACAAAATTTGTGGGATGTCAATGGTACATAGGAGCTCTAGAGTGTATGTTTTTCCCTACAAGGTTTTTCCCTACAAGGTGCAAACTAGAAGTGACTCTAGAGATTGATGTATATTCCTTTAATCAAAAAGATCGCATTCTAGGAATTCTTCTACCATGATGCTGGGGAGCCTACACTGATTTAGCCTCACAGCTGTAATGCATCGCTCTGCTGACAGGCTTTGTCATAGCTCCCTTTCTCAAAAGTATCAATCACAGATTAGCAGGAATCCCGAGGGCATGCAGATGTTTCTCGCCACAGCGGTTGAGCCGCAGCTCTTCAAGATAAATGCTGCCCTAGGGGTACGGGATTCCTCGCGTGGTCTCAGATGTCCAGGGTTTCGGTTTACTTTACATTTCCCTCCGCCTCTCGCTCCCTCCCTCTCTCTCTCTCTCTCTCACCCACATGCCGATGGAGAAGGTTAGCATGGCTGTTTGATCTCCCATATGGAAACAGATCTGTTTGCACTATGTTTAGGAACTGGAGGAACCAACGGGTGTATCAAAGAGGCTTCAAAAGGGACAAGCCGCTACAAACCACAGAGATGAAACTATCGCCGATATTTTGGTAGTTCTATGTTTTATACATAAGGAATAAAATGCTCAGTGTGCTGTGCTGATATGATTTACTGTTTTCTTGTAACAGCATGCCCTGAGATGCTTTATTTCTCTTTTACCACAGCAATTTGCAACAGTTAATGCCTTTTTTTTGTTTATAAAAAATGATGGATACTTATTTTCTGTTTAGAGTTAAAGTTCATATGAAAAAATAAGATGTCAGCAAACCACAAAGAAAAGTACACTCCTCTGTCCTGAAGATGTCACAAAACTGAAAGTTACAGCTTCACCTCTGACACTGGAGACTCCTTCCTTAAATGTCAAATGAACATCTCCTTAAAGCAGATGTTAGGATTTTAAAGCTGTTACTACAGAAACGATATTGATAAGGTGAATGATAGGGTCTTATAACAAGCAGCTGCTGTTACAGAAAATTCATCAACACCTTCTGACCAATCAGAATCCAGCAAATTTTAAACTTTCACAGTTCTACCCCACTTGTAGGCAAGTAGCCGTGTTTTGTGTGTGTGACATTATCTTATGTAGTTTTAAAGTCGCTGGAGGCACACCATCATCTAAACCACTACATCATTTTAGGATTCCTATAAGGGTGTGTTCGCTTGCTCTGTTATTTGTAAGAATAAGTGTGAACACTTCCTTTCAAACTCTTGTACGCACTAAATACATGGACTGAGACTGACTGAGCAGGTGGGTCTCTGTCAGTTTCTTAACGAATTCTGGTGCATCTCGTTTGGCGTATGAGCGCAATATGAACCAAACGCATCTAAAAAAAACAAACACAGGACGCAACACTAAACCTGCCACCAGAGAACAGAGTGCATTGCAGTGTACCATCTTTGGTATGTGTGTCGGAGGAATTTCTTGCACTGTTTTGACTGCTTTATCCATTTTACCACTTCTTTATCCATTTACCACCTCTTGCTCGGTTTCCATTTGGCAAAAAAATACCACCAGGTATACACAACCGCGATAAGCGCACACCAGCATGGTGTGTTGTTCTGATGACTATATATTTTCTTGTTTGGTTTGGACCAAGAGAACCTAACTACAAGTATAAACACATGCTCTATGTATCTACATATGTTTGAGTGTGTGTGTATGTGTGTCTATGTGTGTGTGTGTGTGTGTGTGTTTTTACTTGGCCATAGCTGCAGCAGATAGTGCAGAACCTCAATGTGCTTTTTAAAGTGCAGAGCACTGGCTAGCTCCTCTGAGTCCATGAACACCCGGTTAGCAAGGCCGGAAGCGTCCTGTCTCTGACTGAGCAGCACAGGTCCAAAACACACAGCTAGGTTCTGACACGTCATCTTGTTCACCTCGTGATGGGATGCAACACGCTTAAGGTGGTCCAGAAGTTTCCTCAGAGTCATCTAGAAAAAGGAAAGATTGAGTCAGAGTGAGTCTCAAAAGTTCTTTACTTGCTTTGTTAATCAGTAGGCATCCTGAACAGCCTGCTGACTAGTTCAGTAGAGCTGTAGAACCTCGAAGGGATCTTTAGCTGTTTTTCTGAGGAACTCTGATTAATGAATTTTAGTAACATTTTTTAAATACCAGACATGTTCTAGGCGTTTAAATTTGTGCCACACAAGAACCATTGAACACTCTTTTCTTACCAAGGGTGTATTAACTGAGCACATGTGTGGTACAAACAAAAAGCAAAAACTGAGATCCTGTAGAAAATGGCTAAACTGTCCTGGAACTTGGTACACACATGGTTCCTCATTGGTTCACTGGATAATTAAAGGTTTGCAGCCTCCTAAAAAGTTCTACCTGGAACCTGTTGTGATGTCTGTTGGAATCTTTAAGAGACGACTGAACTTTCTACATACACTTCTTTTACTGGAAGCTGCACCAGATTGAAAACTCATTCATTAATTCATCTTCTTGGCCGCTTATTCCTTTTCAGGGTCACGGGGGAGCCGGTGCCTAGCCGGCAGCATAGGGCGCAAGG
>JAOVVG010000018.1:15194234-15208194 GCA_028566375.1 Leptodoras nelsoni
GTTCGTACCGCAGGAATTGGGGATGATTGTAGTTCTTAGAACGCTGTGTATAGGGACTTCTCTAGCTCCTTCTTTTCTGCATGCATAGGGATCCTGAGTGACCTAAGTATGCCGTGATTGGTCCTGGCGCACATATCTGTTGACCGCAGCCTCCATTTTTAAATATACTTGTGCACACCGGTAGCCGTTTAAACATAATCTCTTGCAGAATATGGGGGGGAAGCACAACAGACAAATGGAGCAACAGTGAATCCAGATTTACTGAGTCTGTATGTGACGGAGGAGGTACACAGAGATTTCGAGTCGTCTAGGCGAAATTAAAAAATATTCGCTAGCATTTAATCTCAACTTGCTACGTTAGGCATTAGCAAAGCAGTGTTGTGAAAAAACTCAAAAAGCTTAAACAAGATTATAAAAAGATTTTAAAAAAGTTATTTTTTTTTGTATATAATCTGTTGTAATTGGTAATGTAAGTAAAGGTTTGCAAGGAGATATTGTTTGCTGTACTTATTTTGCATGCTACCGCACACAAATAGTAAATATTTGTAAACCTTTTCATTTCTGTGTCAGAGGCATCCCGCAAAAGAATCTGAAAGATTATCAATGTTTGGGTTTTTTTTAATTTGGGCTTTGCACAGTTTACAGTATATAAAAGTAAAGCTCCCTATGAAGCGTTTACCGATTTGGTTTACTACACCCAATGAAACACAACAAATAACTATAGTTTGAAACACTTTGTAAGTAAGTGGTACCATTAGGGGACACAATGCGAATCATCCTGCTTTCTCATATATGTGTTACAGTAAATTAGTTCTTAGCCACATGTTAAGATGATTTATCAGGCCGCACACACTCCAACTTCAACAGCACGCTTTAAACAACGGACATTTTAAATTTTCCACCGGGCAACATGCACACAGCTCCGATCACAACATCATTAATTACTGTTATTGTGTATGTAGCTCTGAACATCACATCACTTTATCTTTCCTACTTGCAATGCGAATGCACACCAAAAACAGCCCTGGAACGACAGCAGTTCTCAGGGGAGCTCCACGGGGGGCAGTCCCCCCCCGTCCCGTGTAAATGTGTGTCATTGTTAAGTAAAGCAGAGGCACTCTTAATGGTGAATTTCGAAAAACTCCACTTCCTGAGAAACAATGGGCTGTTAGCAAGACAACCAGCTACACTGTGTCACACAATTTCATTTACACTAGGAAATCCAGCTTCATTTATTAGCACACATGCTAATTATCTGTATTTGCACAACCAAAGCACAGCACCTCAGTGAAGTGAGTGTCCTACAAATCACCTCAGCGGTAAATTTCCACTCAACACTGTGGTCCTTCACACCTATTGGTAAAATCAACCCTACTCTTATAGATTCAGCTAATAAACTGGACAGTTATGAAGTCAGATGGCAAACAGCTATGTTAAAATTATTCTCAGAGTATGCTGAGGAAACAAAGTTCCACTGTTCTGCTGTGACATTTTACTTTTGTCCACGTCACCTTCACAGTCGTCTCTGAAGGCAGTGAAACATGAATCAGGACCCCATTTTTTTTCTTGCGTTCTATTTAGGCTGGAAAATCACCCACTGATTCAGGATCACCTTAAACCTGGCATAGAAGGAGGGAGTTTAGGGAGAAAAACTTCCTGTGCTGTAGCTATAGCACCACTGCGCACAAAAGAGTGTGTGTGTGTGAGCTGCATGTGTTTAAGTTAGACAGACAGAGTAGAAGAGATGAATGGCTAAAGGCCTGGCATGGAGCCTGGGTACACAAGCCTTACAGAGACCTTACATATCTGTGTGTGTCTGTGTATATGTGTGTAGCAGGGGATGGTGTGGGTTTTCTCCTGACCGGTGCCAGTGACACTTTCACTGCACTCTAAACTCTATAAACACACTGCTACTTAACAATCCGTCACAGCTTCTATTCTCTCTAATCAAATACAAGGCTAGACTGTAATATACCCTAGCCGTACAGAGAATGTCACTGTGACAAGAATTAGCATAGACATGACACGTTTGCGTACTACAGGATGAAATCATTTTTCAGAGACAGATTCCAACCCAATTGTGCATTTCTTCATAATATGACAACAATTCCTGTTTAACAACTTTCTTTGGATGCTAGGACTGTTTTTGACCAAAACATCTCGCTCCTGAAGAAGATCATTTGCTTTTTTTTGGTTCAGGGTTCTCCTATCCTTTAACATTCAAAATAACTAACCTTTTCACCAGATGAACTTTATTTGTGTTTGGTCAAACTCTATCTTATGACATACGTCGCCTCCCTGTAGTAACATAGAGGCAACTTCCCCATACAGCATGCTCACCTGGCATCCTCTCCTCTCAATCTCGCTAATGCACTTCTCGATGATGAGTGGCACCATGAGCCCGGTGGCCTCGCGCTCCACCACTCGTGCTGCATCCACTCCAAAAACCTCCCTCTCTCGTTCTTTCTCCACCTCGTTCCCCTCAGTCAAGCTCTGGTGCCTTTCTGTCAGTCCCAGTTTGACGTAGATGACGCCGCGTGGCTCGAGGCGCACGGCCAGCCGGTGCATACGGACGGCATTTGGTGTCTTGAAGAGCGCCGCCAGTGCAACGGCTCCATGGCAGCAAACTCGCTGCCTGGTCGGCGCTGTCGTTGCCTCACAACCGAAGAGAACAAGGCGGAGCCGCTGAGCATCTTCCAGCTCCAGCTGAAAGGTGTGGTCCATGGCGAGGAAGTCGGCGCGGCAGGGGAGCAGCGCAGTGCGTGCTCGCTTTGCTTCGTCAACTTGAATAGCGCAGTAGATGTGGCGCGATTCGTCACTCCGTGGTGTCTTTAGACCCTCAGCACCGCACAGGTGCACACTCAGCAGGCCCGAGACAGGAGCTGACGATGTGCACTTTGCCTGTTCTGGCAAGCTGTAAGGACGGAAAGAAGCCATATCAGCCAGTTTGGAGACACCGGAATTCGAAAATGAATCTTTCTCCTGCATTTTCTGCTGAGATTTAGAAGACGAGCCGTGTTTAGCAGATTTGGCGACTAGTTCCGGTGAGTCCCCGTCACTCAGGTACCCGCCCTTAATAGCCGATTTAGGAGCTCCTAAGCCACTGTTCTTTTTCTGTTGCTGTGTGCACACACTGCTGTCCAAGTGATACCGCCAGATCACGTTGCCACTGGTGGACGCTGTGGACACGCCCCCTGAGCCCAGATCAGCTGGACCATTAGCTCTCAGGAAGTTGTTCCTGGGTTCTGTCTGTGGATGAGTTGGGTTCCCTTTAACGCTGAGCTTCCTGCTGAGCTCAGGCAGCTTTTTCATCTTTATTGAGAGTTTGCGAACAGTGCGTGGAGATTTGATGCGCTCTGGGAACGACCAGTTGATTGAGCAGCTCTTCTTAGCCGGGTTCGGACTGGAGGAGGGAGAGAAGCCCGAGACGGTTTGCTCTGTGGATTCTGGAAAAAAAACGGACAGCAAAATAGAAGAATCAAACAACAATATTCAAATGGATCACAAGCTGTAACTGACATGAGGATAAATCACCCCACCTACCTGAAAGACTAGCAAGATTCGAAGATTAGACTGAAAATTTAGTGAGATCAAATTAGACTTTCTCCAAGGTACTGAAGTTAGTGAGCTCAGACTTAAGCTTCTGTGAGACATCTAGTAATATCTGTGAGATCTGACTGAAAGCTTTTATTACACATTTATTTTACACATTTTATTAAAATATTAGCCTGTCACTTTCTGTGTGGTATCTTTAATGGCAGGATCACACTAAATTATCAGAGATCAGACTGACGCTCTTTCTTAGGTCAAAAAAGTTTGTAAGATCAGACTGAAGCTCTTTATTGCAATTAAAACTCAGAGATCACACTGGAAGTACTGGTGAATTATCCAAAAAAATTGTTGGGTAGGAGAGAAACTCCAAGAAAATAAAATCTCTGCAAAGTTAATAAAGATATACTGAAACGTTAATGAGGTCAGACTGAAGAAGTCTATAAAGTTAATATGCAAGTTCATACTCCGACTGGAGCTGCAGGCATGTGCAAGGCTGCACTGATTGGCGCACACATACGTGTGTGTGTGTGTGTGAGTGAGTGTGTGTCAGTACGTTATGTAACAGCTGATGAATGCCTTTGGGATAAGCTGCTTTCTATTAAAATCTGTGTTGGCATGCATGATCAAATTTCCTTTCAATTTTCTTCTGTCAATCCTTCTCTTCCTTCTCCTCTGTTTACATCTCTCTCTCTCAGTCTGTCTCTCCTTCTATCACTTTCTCTCAGCATGTTTCCAGGCTTGTGCTACAACGACTGCACTGTTTGTTTGGGTCTGATCTTGCTCGCACATAACTCTGTTCTGCTCTGCGAGTCTGAGCCGTGGTGTGAAACAAAGAAGCAATTCTGTGTGAGGAAATTGAGGGCACATACGAGAAGGAGTGGGTGAGTTGAGAGTGAGAGAGAGAGAAAGACATGGTTGTCTGTATTTTAGGAAATCTGCTTTGATATACTGGCAGACACTCTTGTTTGTGAATGTGTGTGTGCGCTGCCTGCTCAGCCAAATGGGCCATTCCAACATTCCTTCATAATCATGGCCATTTTTAGCTCCAATAAAGTTAATAGTCAATAACTGGTCTTGAAGATGAAAATTGGTCAAAATAATATGTAGATATACAGTAAGTATGGAATAAAACACTCCATGTCACAGCTGTTATAGTTAAATAATCAACAATGTGGTGGTGTGTCAGTTACTGTTCCCATTCCTAAAGTGTTTTACTATTAAAGTGTCTTCATTTATTAACGAACAACGGCATATTTTTTAAACCCCAGTTATATAACTGAATCCATCAATTCATTTTGTGGAACAGCTATGAACCATGTTCCTGTTCTCACTTATGTTATGGCATCTGTCCAAAAATCCCCCAAAAAATGTCAGTTAACTGAGCACTGGGGATTCAGTCAATAATGTTAAGTATAAACTTGAAGAAAACTTCACCACAGGTTTCTTTTAAATCCCATTTACGTGGAGCTCCTGCTGCAAGAGTCCCTGTGAACGAGTGGTTACTATAGAAGCATTAGAACCAATGCGTTAATATAAACCAGTGCTTTACTGCTGCACTACTGTCAGAGCCACTGCTAGTGAGTTCATCAACACCTTCTGACCACTCACAATCCAGAATTCAGCAGCACTGTGGTGTAAAAGTTCTTAAAGAATTCTAAACTAAAGTCTCCTGGGGTTGCCTGGTTGGTGAATAAACTTCCCTTTTGCTGTTCCTGAAATGCAGTGGGAACAAAAGAACAGGAAGTCATTGAGGAACTGTGAAGTGCTCATTCAAGTTCCAAAAGGTAAAAATGTGCCATAAGTTCCTGAAAAGGTTCCTGTAGTGGACACAGACCATTTGTGTGCATGCTGAGGTGCCTAAATTAGAAGGACATTTGTGCTTGGGGATTTGAAGCAAGTGTGTGTGTGTGTGTGTGTGTGTGTGTGTGTGTGTGTAAATGGTCTTGGGTAGGCTGTAATTAGCAGTGTGATTGGTGTAATATAGTAGTATAAGCAACACTTCCTTTTTTCCACTGCAGGATATAAGCTAGCACAGTGGAGTATCACTCACTCACTCACTCACACACACACTCACACACACACACACACTCACACACACACACTTATATGAGCTAAACACACAGGTACTATGTAAACTTGTGTGAAAATGTATAGCAAAAACAACATTACAGAACACTATATAATATAGAATTAATAACAACAACAACAAATATATAATTACTATAATATAACAATATAATATACTTTACTAATTGATTTGGACAATAAAAAAAAGTACCAACTCTATAGCAGGAACTAAAAAGGGTACCAGGAAGTAAAAAAGTGTCCTGTTGTGTGTCTGTTTTAAGTTCTTAAAAAGGTTATGGGCACATGGCCTACCTGGGACTTTGGGATTATATGCAGCAGGAACTAGAAAGGTTCCAGGTAGTCCATTTTTTAAAACCAAAGTTCTTTAAAAGGTTCTTGCTGTGGATTTCAGGATAGTTTCCAAAACCTGTTTTTACTTCCTGGAACCAGCTTTATAGACTTGGTACTTTACTGAGTTGGTACTTTTGTAATGTTTCCTGGTTGAAACAAAAAAGGTTCCTAAAAAGCTTTGTTGAAATGCAAGCGCACAGCCTATCTGGGAATTTGGGATAGTTCCCACAAAGACTTTTAGTTCCTGCGGCAGAATTGGTACTTTAGTATCTAATTAGAAGCGTCCCAAATCTATAGCAGAAACTAAAACGGTTCCAGGAACCAAAATTTGTCCTTATCCAAAATTCACAAAAAGGATTTGATGGTGGAAACACAAATATTGACCCTGTATCGGTCTTACGGGAGTGTTTCCACTGGAGGAACTGGGGAGTAGTCTCAAAAGTAGAATAACATATACATATGCAGGTACACAGATTAAAACACCACTGGCCACTCCGACATTAAAGATTTATGATGGTTCTTTAGAAGTTCCTGATCTTCTCTGTGCACATGCTGATGTAATCGGTGTAAAAATGGAGTCTGATTTCATAGAAGCAGTGGCTGGCAGTAAATACCAGGCTGGAGCGTGTAATGTGTGTATGGGATCTCCTCTTCCCTTAAATCATTCAATCATTCAGCAGGAGTAGCGTAAGAACAGTGTCCCGTTACTGCGCTCCACATAGATTGATACACACACGCACTCACACACACGCACACAGTAATAGTGGTTCTAAAGGACAGGGGTCAGGGGAGCATCTCAGTCATTGTCCTGCTTCTTCTCATGTCACCTTGCCATGTCACGGTATGTCAGCTCACATTACTCTCCGAGGGATTATAGGTAATCTCAAGTAACGAGAGAGAGAGAGAGAGAGAGAGAGACAGACAGACAGAGAGGGGGGGTTATCTTCTGTCTGCTGCTAATTAAACTGGGATGGCTACTGACTGGGACCTCATTGTGTGTATGTGTATGTGCGTGTGTATGCTGAGGAGGCTACGAAAGTCACCAGGTACTCATGTGCCATCAAGGGTGGAGCTTGAGTTAGCTACATTTGATCAACCAATCACAAACACAATCATATGACCCACAACTAGCCTTTCTATTCACTTCTTCAACTTAGGATAAAATACTGGATCTAATTTCACCATAAAATAATTTAGCCATTTAAAAATTAATTAATTAATTAATTAATGATAGCCAGCTAGCAAAGTTTATAGCTAGCCAGTTTACTAGTAACCTTAGCCACTTTTAATGACACTATCTGACATTAAGTAGCTACTTGTGTTATGGTTTCTAACATTAAGTTAACTAATTTGCTGCCTAATTAACCACACAGAGAACTTTAACATCCAAGCTAGATAACATAATGCTAAAAAATAAGGAGAGCAGAACTAGCAAAAAAAGGCATAATTTGTACGTCTTAAACTCTTTGTCATGTCATTGTCAAGGCTGAGTTACACACATTTATAGTCCTGCTCAGCCGTAATTACAGCTTTAACTTGGCTGTTAACAAAGACACTCAGCTACTGCCACCACAACAGAGGCAGCAGGCTACACAATCTAAACAGACAGCTTAATCCTAGCGTCCCATTAGCTTCTGCGCTAGGCTATTATCTTTAAAAACATATACAGCCTGAATATTAGGTCTGTGCTAATGTCTTAGCAATACAGCAAGCTTGTCCGATGCGAATTACATTTCCCATAGGCAGTATCAATACCGTTACAAATGAACTGCTGATATAAACTTATAAACTGATATAAATGAAAAGATCATTAGTATTTGAGAATGTCACAGGAATTGTCAAGAGACCAAAGAGAAAGAAGGGAAAGTAATGCAGAGTAATGATAATACACATATCTATAGTGTAATGATAATGGCTCATTATTAGTAGTATGCTAACAGAACTGTCTTATCCTATGCTAGTTACACGGCTAAGCAGCGTAACAGTTATTAATTAGGGCTAATATGAAGTTGCACTATGCTAACTATGAGCATTAATATACCATTTATGCATTCACTACATTGATAAAAATAGATGCAGTAATAGAGTTGGAAAGGTATGCTAAAGAGCATGTTTGCATACTGTTCTACTGCTAGCATGATATAAATATATACAGCAGATGATTCAAATTCTTTCCTATAAAAAAAGTGAGTGAGTCTAAATGGTTGTAAGAAGCACCGCGATAAGATACAAAGCTGTGAAATAGCCGAGCTCATCAGTTACTCCAGAACAGTAAAACACACACACACACAAACCTGTTTGTTTAATTATTACTGCAGCTAATTAACACTATCCCTAACCGTAACCATAACCATAACACACACACACACACACACACAAACGTGTTTGTTTCATTATCACTGCAGCTAATTAACACTATCCCTAACCGTAACCATAACACACACACACAAACATGTTTGTTTCATTATTACTGCAGCCAATTAACACTATCCCCAACCGTAACTGTAACCATAACCATAACACTAACTAACACACACACACACACACACACAGAAACGTGTTTGTTTCATTATTACTGCAGCTAATTTACACTATCCCTAACCGTAACCATAACCATAACACACACACACACACACACACACACACACACAAACATGTTTGTTTCATTATTACTGCAGCCAATTAACACAATCCCCAACCGTAACTGTAACAGTAACCATAACCATAACCATAACACTAACACACACACAGACACGGGATTTGCACCCACATACACACATGCCTTAGACTGTAAGGATGCAGCCTGATTATTTTAAGTGACTTTCAGAGTCAGTGTGAAAAGTCATGAAGAAAAAGGATGGACCGAAGAAGAAAGAGGAGAGGAAGAATAGACACTGGTACCTGTAACTGTGGTCCGTATGGCGGGTTTCTCCTCCTGTGACCTGAACATCTGTCTGTGCACATGTTTCTGCTCGCTGGAATGACTGGCATTCAAGTTCCCAGAATCCCTGGGAGCAATAGAGGCTCCGCCCCCTTCCTCGCCACTTGGCCGTCTCGCTAATCTTGCTCCATGTTCGCTGTGATGGAGCTCGACCTCCTCATCCTCAGGAATAGGGTTGTACCAGATCTCACCCTCGTCGTCCGCGTCATTCTCCTCAGCAGGGTCGGAGGTGGGGACACGTGGTGTGTGAGCGTGTGGTCGCATGCATTTTTGTGGCTGAGTGCGAGTGCGTACTGTGTGTGGGGGGTACGCATGGTCGTCCTCGTCAGGGAGTGGCGAGGGCCGCGTGGAGCTCTGATTCAGCCAGTTACGCTTCTTAGAGACAGTGATGGAGTTCAGAGGAACTGGACGAGTGCAGGAGTCTCGGGTGTCCATTGCAGGTACTAGAAAGAGGGAAGGAGGGAGAGAGAGAGAAGAGGAAGAGAGAGACCATCATCATCATCATCATCACTGTTATCATCACCAACACTATCACCAATACCATCACCACTACCATTTATGGACTTTACAGATGACCTCAGTAACTTTACCCTTTACCACACTATTTTCAACCTTCAGCTCACTAACCTTTAAGAATTTTACCCAATGCCTCACTAACTTACCCTTTACTTCAATAACTTCACCCTTTATGTCACTTTTCCCCAAATTTACCTCAATAATTTTACCCTTTACTTCAGTAAAGTTTACTATTTATGTCAAAGTGCATTTTTGCCTCAGCAACTGTAACCTGTACCTCAGTAACTTTACACTCTGACTCTGACTTTTTCGTTTTCCTCAATAACTTCAACCTTTATAGCTATAACTTTCAACTTTGGCTTAGATACTCTAATTTTTACCTCAGTACATTTAACCTTTACCTCAGTGACTTTAACTGTTACCTCAGTGACCTTAACCTCAGTAACCAGTAACCAGATGAGAATCTATCTCATTTGGGTTTTCATATAAAGGTTTTGGTTTTTACAATTTGCAGCAGCACTTTTCTTTTTGAGAGCCAGCCAAAGGTCAAAACATTTATTATAGGGGCATTTGGTCCTTTCAAAGTTCCACAAACATGCATATAAACACACCCTTACACCCTTGCGTGCACACACACACATCCCTAAATACCACTAAACCAATGTGTTTACATATACACTGAGAAAAGTCATGAATGAAAAAGTAGAGCTTCTCTGCCTAAACAAACAGAATAAGGCAAAATAAACGCGCCCGTTGCCTGGGGCACGCTAAGATAGACGCCATTGTGAGTCTATGCTTTTGTATTTTCAGATCAAGAAAGCACAGTACATTCACAGTAAGAATGAAATAGAGTGTCTGTTTTATGATCTATGATTTATGATCACTAAAAACAGTTACAAGACACAAGCTTTGCAGATTTCACTCATAAGCAGCGGCCAATCTGAGTCCTGCTGCGACACGCTGAGCAGACTACTGTAAAGACTGTTTTGATATACATTCCCCCGCACGTTCTCTCTCTCTTTGGTGTGTGCATGTTAATGACACCTTCTTTATTTCTGCAGGAAACATGGTCTCACGCAACCTCTTAATTACACTCTCAGCTAAATATTTTCACTTGTAGAAAAAAACGTGTGAGGGAAGCGGAGCCGGTGGTTTGCAGGGTAATGACTGCAGATATGTAACAGAACATCCATGTCATTGCTGTCTACTGGAAGAGAATTTCTATTTCCATATAAACTACAAATAAGTTGGGACACTTTCTAAAAATGCAATAAAACTGAAATCTGTAATTTATTAATTCACTTGAGCCTAAAATTAACAGATAAACGGTTTCCAATGATGAAATGAATTCTATTTGTTAAATATAATCAAACTAAAAAAAAAAAATGGCACACATTTAAAAAAAGGTCACATCACCTTTTAATCATTTGGGAATTAAAGATAACTAATTATAAATAATTAACTAATTGTTGCAGTAGAATGTTGTAAGTAGAATTTTTGCCCATTCTTGCTGTGCACAAGACTTGAGCTGCTCAAGAGTCAGTAGTTCATGATGCACCATCTGGACTGCAGGCAGGCCGGTCAAGCCACACTGTTCTAACTTATTGGCAATGAAGCCTGGCATTGTCCTGCTGAAATAGACATGGAGGATATGTCTCTCCAAAATACCAACCAGCCTCCACATCAATGGTAACACATATGCTGATTACCCATGCCTTGGGCACTGATGGACCCTCATGCCATCACAGATGCTGGTTTTTCACTTTTTTTTAAGCTAACAGTCTGGATGGTCTTTTTCATCTTTGGAACTCCGAATCCGACATCTGTTTTTCTCAAAAATAAGCTGAAACATGGACTCGTCTGACCACAGAACATGTTTCCACTATCTTTTAGTCCATCTCAGATGACTGTGAGCCCAGAGAACTCACCGGTGTTTCTGCGCAAAATTCATATATAGCTTCCTAGTTGCATAATACAGTTTCAGGTTGCATTTCTTGATATAGTAGTGGACTGTATTAACTGGCGATTACTTTCCAAAGTACTCCTGAGCCCATGTAGTTATGTCCATCACAGTAGCATGACAGTTTCTCAAACAATACTATACAATAAGTTCTTGACGATCACACAAATTCAGCAGCGGCTTCCACCCTTGGCCGTTACACACTGCAATGTCCCCTGACTCCCTGAATCTTTTCATGATATTATGAACTGTAGATGGTGAAAGACCTAAACTCTGTATTTGAACTGACAATTCTCTCATGAACTTTGGCACAAAGTGGTGAACCACAACCAATGCTTGCCTGCAAAGACTAAGCCTTTGGTGGCTGCTTCTTATAATCTCAATCTTGATGACCTCACCTGTTACCTGTTACACTGCTAATTGTGAAACCTTCCAGTGGTAGAGATTTCAGTTTTTATTACATTTTTAGAAGGGGTTCCAACTTTTCTGGAAATTGGGTTTGTAGATAAGGAGTTAAATCAACATCACTGTAAGCTTCACAGGATGTTCAGTAATGTATTTGACGGTCTGGTATAAGGTCAGGTGTAGCATTACGAAAACAATGGTCCTACAATGTTCTGAAAAAAAAAGTCCTGACACATTGATATGTCAGTTATCAGAGAAGCAGAAAATCAGAAAATTTGATGCACGAAAACACAGTGCTAATCCTGCCCTGACATTCTCATCCACATTAACTTATCATAACAATAATCGGTTTTATTAGCTACATGCCATGTTTTTATTAGCACAACACACCAAGTGTAAGTAAGAGTCTATAAGATTTGCCATATGCATTTAATATCGTTTAGAACTATATTCATCTGTTAATCAGCATATTAATCTGTTAATCTTCGGTTGAGAGTGCAGGTACTCACTTTTATTCGCAACGGTGACCATGGCACCATATTATCATTAGCATAACATTGAGTACCACCTGCACTGATGTGAGCTCTGCTCTTTATTAGGATTTGCAAAAGGTAATTATTTGGATAGGAATGAGCATTCATTTATTAGCTAATTGTCAACTTTCGAACAATAGCAGCTTGTAAATATATAAAACAATTTGCATGTTATTTGATTTTCTTGGCTTTTAATAATTCAGTAGAGCTGACTGTAGGACCACGTTAGCATTAATAATAGCATGATATCATCCTGATGCATGCCTGACTCAGTGAAAGATCTACTGTCTATTCATTCCTTCACACACTTTCTGCTAGCCCAAGTCTATAACACACACACACACACACACATGCGCACACACACATGACCACAGAGCTTTACTATAGGATTAGTACAAGTGCTTCTCTTCAGATTGAAATGCTGAATGGAAAGGCATTATTGTTTCTCTCTCAGCCAAAAGGCCCGAGTGTTTCTGCTCTTCTCGAACACATGAGCACACACAAACCAGTTTTTGTTCGCACAAGACGCTAGCAAAATGGCCAAGGAATGGATCTACATATTCACCCCCCCCCCCCCCCCCAAAAAAATGCACAGATCTATAAATATGCATAATTCTCTTATTAGAAAAATTACCATGACAACCCAATACCACCTCATACCCCCAACAACCCTAGCTATGCTATGCTCCTAGCTAAGACTTTCTATAGTATAGTATTACAAAAAATATTTTTTTTTGACAGATCTGAATGCTATGTTTAGTTATAAACTTTTCCTACAGTGTTTATTGACATAGTTCAGTGCTACTCTATGACTATAATGTTAGCATACAGCTAGACTAGCCTAAGAAACTGGGTCACATTTGTTCTGAAAAAATCTCTCTCTTGTTCTGAAGAGTCTCAATCTGCCTTGCCATTTCCTCAGTGATCCATATAACAGTAGCTGAACATTACAAATAACGTTAATCTGAAGCTATATTAACACGCAAGTTAACATTTTTTTTAATATTACTAGCCATAACTAGCATTTCTAACTAGCTAGCGTCTAGGTTCTGCATAAGTTCTATCTGTAGACAGATGTTAGCATGTGATCTTCATCCAATAAAAAGCATACTATAACTAGTATGTGTACGTGAGTGAGCTACAGGTTCTGAAGATAAAGGTTGTAAATACTGAGGTGCAAAAAATGGCAACTCAGTAACATTGCAGTTACCATACAGTCATTTTTATAAAATCTGATTAATATTTAATTTTACATTTGTTTAAAAAAAACACACACACACACACATATATCAGTACGTTTAGCAGAGAACTGTGCTAGAGCTGAGAAAACGTGCGAGTGTGGGTGTGTGTGTGTGTCTGTCATGAACAGGGAGCAATTTAACTGGTGTGTGTGTGGTTTGTACCAACCAGTTTTGAACAAATCAACCACACACTGAGGTTTGTGTGTGTGTGTGTGTGTGTGTGAGAGAGAGAGAGATATGGCTGTGGTTGCTATACTGAAGTCTGCATTGTCCTTGATGCTTCTGTCTTGTTTCTTTTGAAGGGATTTTCATAACTGAAGGAGCATGCACACACACGCAGGGAATGCAAGACCAGAGACAAACAGGCATACATACATACACACACACACACACA